>VZTU01023559.1:0-28024 GCA_013400835.1 Zapornia atra
CAGATCTGCATGTAAAGTTTTTACTGGAATGAATGCATAAAGGCTGGTAGATAGCTTGCAACATATATATAACTTGATTTACATTTAATTCTCAATTATTTTAGTCTAGTTACCTAAACCATTAGAAATGAAACAATTCAGGGTCACAGGATGAAAGAAAATATTAACATATATATTATTATAATATTTAAGAGGGTGAAATACTCAATGTCCAGTGTTTAAAACAAAGCTGCTTAGATTTTAGAACTTTGTCTGTTACTAATGTGGATATATTCTTTGTTACTCCTTCATTTCCTTACTAACAGGAAACTTTGTTAAGAGTTCTTGTGTGATCTGTAGTCATGACCAGGAAATATTTGTACTCTTTCATTATTGACAGTTGCTATGTTTTTTTAAGGGAAATCGTTAATCTTCAAACGCCTTAATTTGCAATATTTAAAAGACTATTAGGAGATAAGCATGAGACTAGTTCCTTAAGGTTTTCTTAAGAAAGATATATTTTTTGAGGAGCTGTTTTTTGAAAACAGCAAATTAGTTCATGTTCTACGAGGCAGATATCCCTTTTTCCAAAAGGAGCAAGATCAGAGGCATTGCTACAGAAGTTTGCTTTATACCTCTTCTTGCTTCTGTATTGGATTGTACGCCATAGGTAGGCATTCTTAGGGTTGTTCACTTATCAGGGCAGTTAGCCTCAGTATGGCTCCAGCCTTCTTCCATGATCCCCAGCAGTTATCGTTTATCTTCAGCAGGCTGCAAAATGTGGCGAGTATGGTGTGAAGACGGAAGCAATAGGATGGCTGCTGTAATAGGCACTTTTACTCTTCTAGACCATTCAGAAGAGAAAGGGGGAGTTACTCCTCTTTTCCTGTGAACAGCACTGACATTTACAGAGACTCATCCCTAGGAATGGAGTGTCTTTTAAATCTTCCAGAATACCAAAGAAAGTTGCAAGTTGGTGTTGGTATTAGTAATGTAAGTACTACTCCATGTAGTACACGCATTTAAAATGCTGTTATTACTACTCTGCTGGTGCCGTTATATCACTGTCCTTTTCCAGGAGAGTTAAGGATTCTGTTGAAAAGCTAGAGAGCTGACTCAGGTAAAAGCAAACCTACTGAAAAACCAACCAGAAATTATTAATTTTAAGAAGGATTAGCTGTCTGAGCCTACTCAACGTGTAGCTGCATGACCATTTGTAGCAGTATAAGAAAGGGGACAATGTGGGGGTAGAAACAAGCAAGTGGGAGCAAGACTTCTGCTTCTGGTAGCAGTTGCAGCAATTCAGGCTTTAGCTGGTTGTATATCTGAAGTGTTGCTGTGTTCAAAGCATTTCGGCTGCTGTGTATGTATGAAGCTTTTTAGTTCACCAAAGTCTTGTGTTGAGTTTCCAAAATGGGTGGGTATGTGCATGTTATTATAGAGGGGTGTCATAATTTTTTTGCTTGCAGTGGTCTTAACATGGGATCTCATTTGGGCATCAATTTCATTCTTTCAAAGTATATCAGATACTCTGAGAAGTAGAGGGGAAACAGTATAACTAAGGATACCATGCTACAAATGTTTTGAAGTGAAACAATGAAGCAGCTTACGTGAACCAAAATGCATTAGGGTTCACAAGGTTGAAATTGGGAGTTGAAGCTTTGTAATTGGGGTCATAATTGGGCTAACTTGTGTGTGGTTTAAATGTCTTAGATTTCTACTCTATTGACATTTTTCTAAAATACTTTGTCAGTTTTTTTACTCTCCTTGCCTTGCACTGTCTTTGAAGTCTTTCTAACTAGTTGTGGGGCTGAGGTAGTTTGAAATCGTGCATCTGGCAGAAGTGGATGGGTATTACAAGCTGATAAAGCAATGAGAATTGCTTTGAATGACAAACAAAAATCCATATTTTAATTATACTAAGTTAAATCAATAATGATACACTTTCAATATAGTATTTTTAATCACCCCATTGTTGTATTAGCCTTCATAGGTAGCCAAGCAGCACACAGTTTCCTTGCTTACTTCCCACACCCAGTGAGACAGAGGAAGAGTAAAAGTAGCAAAATTTGGAAGTCAGGATGAAATTGTTTTGGAAGTGAAAGAGAAGTAGAAGAATAGGGGGGGAAACAAGTGATGCAAAAGCAGTTGCTCACCACATCCTGTGGGTAGATTCCAGCCAGTTCCCAATCAAAAATGGAACTTAACTAAATCCCCCCTTTTCCCTTTTGTTTCTGAGCATGGTGTTAGATAGCATGGAATATCTCCTGGTTAGTTTGGGTCATCTGCTTGGTTGTGTCCCTTCCCAGCCTCTTGTGCACCTCCCAGTCTGTTCAGTGGGGTGGCAGAGTAAGAATCGGAGAAGGCCTTGATGCTGTGTAAACAGTGTTCAGTGAGACCTAAAACATTATCAGCATTTTTTTCAGTTGCGAATCTAAAACAGCACAGAAAATTACCTGTACCCCAGCCTGGCTCAGTAGACATCTTTTTTGGTAGTTTTCCTTCCTATATTCCAGTCTTATTTCTAATCAAGAGGATAGGCTTTCCTAAGTCTTGTGAGCCCTTGATATCTGTTAAAAAAGGGAGGTTCAATAATTAAGAAAGTGGTGAGAAAAAGGATAAGTATTCTTGATTATTGATCATATTTTAACCTCAGTGTGAAGTACTTTTTTTCCTAGCTAGCAATGAAACAGAAAACCTCTGAGCTTTACTACTTTCAAAGCACAGTTGTTGGATTTTGCCTGAAGTTTCTCCAGGTATAATGAAGAATTTGAAACTGAGGATAAAATGTGTTATTCAGGTACTCATGAACCTGATACCACAAAGTCAGATTCAGAATTAAGTGATTATTGTGTCTAAAGGTTGTTCAGAATTATTTTGCCTTGGAAAATATTCCAGCATGTGATATGTGAAGTTAACAGCTAAAAATGGTTCTGTTTGAGACCTCCTGGGGTCACTGTTTAGAAAAGGTTTATTCAATTTGCCGCAAACTATGAAATACTTCTTTGTGAAACATGTTTTGGTTCAGGCATTTGTAACAATTCTGGAGTGCACTGTTCCGTCCTTAGCTCAAACTTGACTGTGGTGAGGCACCTGTGTTGAGGAACAACTCCTAATGATCTGACAGAATCAGTCCAATAAGATTCTTTTTTTAAGAGTTGCTTCTTTCCTCTAAAAGCCAAATTTAAGTTTGTTTTTTTTTTTTTTTTTTTTTAGTAGATGAGTAACTACAGCAGTGTCCAAAGCAATGGAGACTGCTCATTCCAAGGACCTTTATGATCCCTTTTTTTTACTTGCAGTGGGAGTGACCTGCTCATGTGGCAATATCAGGGAAGCTGGCCTTTGAAAGCTTTCACAGCTTTGTTGAGCTGTGAAAAAGATGGAGTGTGACTAGCCCCATTGCAGAGAGAAAGGAGTTGTGGGCTGTAAGGACTTTCTGAAGTCACTAGTGCAAAATATACGGGGTACAGAGTGTTTTTTGAGTGGAGACGGTAACCTAGCTCTCTGATTAGTCTCCTCTTTGCTATATGTTTGAAAGGTCTTTGGCCTTAACATCTTGTGCAGAATACATTGCTGTCAGCATGTATCCATGTGTTTAATAGGTTGGACCTCATGAAATAGGTGAATGAATTCCTGAAATACAGTTGTGTTTTCAAAAAGGAGCTGATTTGATGGGAATTTGTAATTGCTGAGAGAGTTGAAACAAGCTTCAACTTAGTTGGACTGTAATTAATGTCTGAATGGGTCTGTGATGATACTGGAGAAATACAAAATATGAGTGCAGGCTACTGTTTAGTGACTGAAGCTACCAAATTTCACTTTGTACTTGTAATTGCTGGAAATGAGTATCCAATCAATTACACAGACTTGAAATGTACACAGTTTGACCAGCAGAAATGTGATAGGCAGTAATTGTCTCTGTGCATTTCATATTGGCATCTTATGTTGCTGAAGCTATATGAATTTTAAGAATTCCTTTCTTACGCTTAATCATCCGAGTCATTTTGTGATATGTAAGCATGATGCCTGCCATTGTCACTTGCTACTGATCTCTTTTTGTCTTTCCTCTATTACAGTGATTTGTGAGAATTATTTATAGGATGTGGACATGTAGGAACTTCTCTACTGGTGATCACTTTGTCTCAATAGGCCATTAACTTTACTTGGCAGTCAAACTTCACGCATTTGTTAGTTAAACTCTTGACCTGAATCTTCTGATTTTATGGATTCATGCTGTCAACATTTTTGACTATTGGAACTTGGAAATGTTGGGTAGAATCTACATGAAGTTTGAGTTTAGATTTTACATTCAATCTCTGAGAATATTTAAAAGAACTGAAACAGGATTTAAAATGTTGGGAGAATTTCTCTTATTTGAAAAATAGAATGTTTGTATTGGTTTGTGCTCAGTAAGGTTAGTAAAATGCTACTATAGAATTTTAATGAACTCAGTGGTTCAGAGCTGAGAAAAAACAAGCCACATCTAAATGCAGTGTTAAATCCACTACAGTTTTGCATTTGAATATTGTTTTGACAGATCTAGTAACGCTAATTTTTTTTCCCTCTAATTTCAACAAATACAGAACCTACCTACTTGGTCAAAGTTAATGTTTGTCTAGCAGATGACTCTAATACCAGTGCTTCCTTTGTTACTATATACAGAATTACAACTTGAGTTATTTCAGTACTGCTGTATGCTGTGTGACTTACAGCTGCTGATCTTTCATGTGAAAAAAAGAAAATACTTTCTAGAAAGGTATGTGGGGTAAATGTAGAATGATGCTCTAAAATGTCTGCACATGTCAGACCTGTGTTCATTGCATATTTGTGTTCTAAAGGGTTTTTCAAGTCTGGTCTAATACATAGTCAGAAATTTCCTACCTTCAGGTCTGGGAATCTCATCTCCTTTCTAGAAGTGGAGGAGTATAAAGGATTGAGTGATTTGGCATGAAAGTGACACAGTGTTTCAATATTTTTAAAAGGTTAACATTTGAAATTAATTTCAAATACTTATAGACCAAAATATTAGCTTGAAGACTTCTGTGGTAAAATAATAGGATGTTTTCTAAATTGTAGCCCTAAGTAGCAGTCTGTGTTTTGCGTTTGCCTCTTTAGATGCTTATGCAGTTACGGGCGCACAGCTTATTTTACTAAGCTGATAACATGCATACTATGTTATGGTATGGCAAAGGAGTAACACCTAGGTTTGGGGACTTCTCACAAGTACAGAATACATGTGCTTGCTACCTGAGTTGGTTGTTCTTACTCTACTGCCGTTTCCTCAGAAAAGATATTTTTGTATGTACCTGTAAATACCATGTGTACGTTAGTTTGAAACCCCTGCCCTGTGTAGGTAATGTGCTCATCTATTTTGTGGGGTGTAATAAGAGGTGAATTGCAGGGTCATTTTTAGGGTAAAATTTAGGCAACTTTATGGCACAATATTTGTTCTTTTAATTGTACTTTAGAGCATAAATTTCTGTAGTGAAAGGAGCTTTTCTGTAAAATGTAAAATTTAACTAGTAGTTATGATGAAATACATTCATAGACAGGTAGAGTGAATACTTTAATTGAAAAGTAGGGAGTGCTGCATTTGACAGACTGACACATCTGTGTGAATTGGAGATTTATCTTGTCAGGGCTGAAGGCTCATAGTTGCTTCTAAAATTCCTGAATATCATATCAACAGTGTAACTTGTAAATTTGATTGTTTGAGTTACGTGGAATATTGAAAATCAACTTTTGCCATTCAGATTTTTTTAGAATGAAGTAACTCTTGAAAGTCATCCAGCAGTCCTTTCTTGAGAAATCAAAAGCTGAGAGCCCAGCATAAGGGCATTCTTATAAAGCATCAACCTGTAGATATTTCCATCCAGTTCAGGTGATGCCTGGAGCATGCCTCCTGTGTCCCCCCCCACCCTGCATGCACCAGGTAAAATAGCGCACTAAAATTACATGTGCCCTGTGTATACTGGACTTAACTTGCCTGTCTCTGTGGAAGAGGAGTTCAGGCTAAAGTAAGGGCTCTTTCAAGGCACTGACAGGGAGGAAAATTGGAAGACTTAACTCTTCAGTACCGGGCAATATAATAATATTATAAACCAGCAGTTTCAAAATTACACTTTGAGGTCCTTTTACTCAGCCCAATGTATGCAACTTAACTTGAGAGCAAATCTGTCAAAATCTGTCAAATTTTAAATTATTATTAAAACTTCAAAACTGCAGACTCAGTATTCTGTGTGCAAAGAAAAATCTCACCTTATCTGTCACCCTGCTTAGAAGTTAAATGCAGTGCTCTAATTTGAGCTATTTTTGTAGGTCATTTGGTGGGGCAAATAGGGCACGTCAGTAAGGATTATGTTATATTCTCTGTTTTGATAATCTTGACTGAGGGCACAGTTGAAGAAATTTGGAAGAGAACAGTGTTGATGTTAGCGTCATTCTCACTTCCTGTTTTTCCTTTCTGGAAAAATACAAAGTGTTATGCTTCAGATTCAGTTAATACGATGTTTGTCCACTGTCAGAAAACAGCTTTGTACGGGTAATGTTGATTGCTGCATTTTTGGTGCAGCAGAGATAATAAGGCAGGCTTTATTTAAGAGCAGTGAATACTTCAGCTGAATTTCATTTTAATGAAAAACTTTCCTACAGGAAATACATATGAAGCTAGATACCTTCATAATTTATAAATGCAATAAACTAAACTGAATTACAGGGTTATATGCTAATCTTGCGCTTGAGTCATTTGAGGTAAAATGTTTACCTGTGTCTGGAGGGCTTTTTTGAATTTAATGAAGGAATTTCTTAGTATGAATTTATATCTTGAGCTGTTTACATTTTCTTAACCACTTGCTGCTTTTTTTACTCTGTGAAATGTAGTTTGTTGTGTATTACAAGTTAACATTTATGCAACACTGCTTCTATGATAATTTTAAAGTAGTGTATGTTGAACTTCATATTATAAAGGATGGTATTTAGAGGCTATTCCTTTTCAAGTTATTCTGAGAATTGTGGTTTGGTACTCAATAATAGTTTGTAGTACAAAACTGAGTATTAAAAAAAGGTAAATTTACTATTTTAAAGAAATGACTTGTTAATTTTGTTTTTATACACTATAGGATATGTTTTGGAGTTGCAGACAAAGTATCTTTGCTGAAATGAAGAAGAAATTTTCACAGGTAGACAGATGAAATGAATTTTATAAAATAAGCAAGATAAATAGTTAACAGCATGATGCTGTAGCTTTTATTTCTTAACATGAGCATGAGCTATTGAATTTTTTTGTGCATGTTCTTGAATACAAAGATTTATGTCCCTATTCAATACAGTCGTAATGGTAGAAGCTTTAAACTGAGTATGTTTATATACTTTTACACTGGTGTAAAATATACTTTTATACTGGTGGCCTGCTGTAGCTTTTCATAGAAGTTTAATTGTGTAGCTGTCATAATGTATCAGATTATGTAATGATTAAAATGAAGTTTTGTTTCTTGTGGACTTAGTTTGATAACAGCTTGTCAAAATAGTTTGGAGGCCTATCACTGGCCAGAATAGCCTTTTACACTACAGTAAAGTAACCACAAAGAAGTTTGCATTGTTGTCTGATAGTTCAGATGGTATATGTGAACGCTTGCCATGAATAGAGTTGAACTGAGGAATTTTTGCTGTATTTACTGTGAAAACTTGAAGTGGCAGCACAAATGATGGCTTAACATCCTTTGCTATACTAACCCTGTGTTAAACCAGTTCAGTCTGTCAGAATTACATCTTTGAACAAGGAAGAGAGGATTTGTCTGGCACGGAACATTCAGCAGCCCAAACNNNTCAGCAGCCCAACCAGCAAATCTTCTGTAATCTTCTATAATTTGTTTGCTTAATGTTATTTCCACCATCAGATGGTGTGTATCTAATTATTTTCAGTAGCAACTCTTGATATACATCACAACTGATTCACTGTCAAAGGTAACGTAGAAAGTGTGAGTAGGATGAGTTTGATTTATAGCTCCTCTGCAGAGTGGGGGGGACTTGTGGGGTTGGCTATATAAAGGCACAAGGACAGCAAGGAACTGTATCTTCAGTGGAAGACTTCTGTTCCTGAAGTGCTCGTGTACTGTAGCAGTTCAGGTTGTATGATCAGCACAAAATTGCTGTGGGAACCATTAAATCTGAGCTAACTTGTATTTTCCTAGATTCAGCTGTACAAATAGTAGGAAATGCTTTTTAACATCTCTACTGTTTTATAGAGGAGAGTGGGTTTACACCCAGAGCAAGCCTGGTCATAACTGTAGGGTGATCTTAAAGAGTTTGGGTTCTAGCTGCTGCTCATGTTCTCTAGGAAAAATCAACAAAGTAGATCACTGAACAAGTTTAACTTTTAACCACAGAATGAGAGACAAGTTGTGTGCTTTTTCTTCAGAGAAAAATAATTGAAGAATGAAGCTGTGCTGGCAAATTTAAAGGAAATACCCAGGAGAAATGTCACTGTTTGAATTTAATTTTAGTCTATTCAGGTACAGTCCTGAGTGTCTCTGGGTGCTGTGGATGAAAGTGAGGATAAAATGTTAAAACTACTTTGACTTCTAAACTGTTTTCTTCTTAATCTGTGGTTAATGTTTCAGGAACAGTTTTGTATGTAAAGATTTTTTTTCTTGGAAAGTAGATCATAAACCTAAAATTCTCCAGTAAAGATTAAATGTATGAAGTATTGCAGACTTGCTGGAAATAGTGCCTTGAATCTTTTTGAGCATACAGTTAATGAAAATTTCCACACAGGACTTTACATTTGATAAGCTTAGAGAAATTGGACTTCAAAAAAGACAAACTAATGTAATGCTGGTCGAGGGTGTGTGGTTTGAGTTGCCCTTCTTTGACAATGCTTTTCTGAGATGGTAGGAATAGATGCTTGCAGTCAGCTAACATTTTTATTTTATAGTTGGGTGAAGACTCTCAGCTGATCTTGAAGTTTTGTAAAATAAAGGGATGCAGCATCAGCTAAGTTTTTTTCTGTCTTTAAAAGACCTGGTTATGTAAGAGGTCTCATAAGGGACTGTAATTCTGTAGTGGTCATCTGCTGTGAGGCTGGTTGTTTAGAAATGCAAAGGATGTAGAAGTTACTTAGATCTTCTTTGTAGTTCGTTATTCTCTAAAAGATGCTTATGCCATGGCTGACAGTTTTAGCATGAACACAATTCTTGCTATTTATTAATGCTTTTATCCACTGAAAATCGGGATAGCACTGCATGTGTGTTTTGCATTTAGCCATGGACTGAGCTTTGGGTGCTCTGACATGCATTACTAATGCTTTCTGTGTTAGAACTTGAAAAGGCTGAGTCCTTGGGAACTAATTGTTCCTTTTACTGGCCTGATGTTTTGTGACCTGTATTTAAATATTAGTTATTCCTTATTGATCTACAACTTTGGAAAATTGAGATGATTGATTGTAGTTAGATCTTTGATTTCCTGTGGTTTTGGTGTTGGGGCAAGTGCAATTTTCTTTGTTTACCTGAGTCTGCAAAATTTTACCAGTTTTCCATTGCCACTTTCATTCAGGATTGTTATTTTTTTATTTCAGATATCTTGAAGTTGCTGACTAATATCTCTTTGTTTTGTAGCCTTTTGGCAATGGTAATTTTCTTAGTCTGTTCTTCCTGAGCTTGCAGATCTTCTAGGTTGCATTCCTAAAAATCACAAAAAGTGGACTTGTCAGAACAAAATATGAACTCATGACGTTAAAGTCTGTTCCCATACCTCCTATCTGCTTACTGGCTGAAATTCTGTGCAGAACTTGAATTTCTCTACACAGTGATCCACCCATCCAAATTCCTCCTTCCATAAAAAATGGAACTTGTTTTAACATAGGCTTTCTAATCCTGGAAAGTTCTTAATTATCTTATGCCCGCTTTGAAAAATAGTCCCATTTTAGGATCTTTAGGTTGCAAAAGTATACCACATTTTATTGGTGAATTTGTGTTTTGCTTTTTCCATTAAATTCAACAGTGTTCTTAACTTGGTTCATGAATTGTTGCCTGCTGTCATTTCAGGTGGAAAGTGCTGCTGAAGAACCCAGGGTGCTGTGTATAATACAAGATACCACCAATTCCAAGACAGTAAATGAGCGTGTTACCTTGAACCTACCAGCTTCCACACCACTTAAAAGGCTGTTTGAAGATGTGGCTTCAAAAGTGGGCTATGTGAATGGAACTTTTGATTTAATGTGGGGAAATGGAGACAATGTAACTGATACGGTATGGCAAAAATGCATTTTATTTCTTCTTGATAGCAAACACTGAAATCTCCACACTATAGACAAGCGCTGTCTGTATTGTGTAGTGCTCATTAAAGTCCTCTGAAAATTAGTAGTAGGTGGCACCAGAGCAGACTGACACTAATATATTGATTTGGCTGAGTTCTGCTTTTTAATTGTATCTACATTTTAGTCTCAAAATGTACAAAATCGATACATGCATATAATCCTTAAACAAAAATCCTGATCATTCAGATGTAATGCTAGTTTTCTTTACCAGTTTTCATTAGCATGAATGATAATTAATCTTAGTTTACCGCTATGTTGTTTGAAACATGTTTCTTCTCAACAGAAGCATGTTGAGTAGTGACTTTCCATGTTGCTTATGCCTATTTGAATTTATAATGGAAAAAAATATTTAAAATCTGCTTCATTGTAACTCAATGTTGGTTTTAGCTAATATGATTTCAATAGATGCCCCTAGAAAAGTTTGTAAGATTCCTTAAAAAAATAGATGCTAGCTTATTTTAGGTCACACTTATGTTTGCTGAGCTGTTTCCCTTTAAATAAAGTGTATGCAAGCTATGGAGGACCCTAGATGGTTTGATGTCCTGCAAGAAGCTTGTAGACCAGTTTCTTGATGCCTGAATAGATTAACCAACTTCTAAGCCTTAAACTGTACTGTAATACTTAAATTATACTGTTGCTTAAACTGTTCACAAGTTCCTACAGTGTTAATGATGAATATATTTTGTTTATACTGGATAATTATTTAATTTAATTTCATATTAGTGTGTCAGAAGCTATGTCAAGCAATGTACTTAGATGGAATCTATTCATTATATATAGATCTGTTTTTAGTAAAATGTGGTTTGTTTTCTTTCTTAGCAGACTCCAATAGATCAGAGCAGTGACAAAACTATTCTTGATGTTGGTTTTGAGCCAGGGAAGAAGAACTTCCTGCATTTGACAGACAAAGATGGTGAGCAGCCTCATATAATGACGGTAAGTAAAATCTTCACTTGGTGACTGTGCTGTAGTGTTGGAGAGAGATGTATGTTCTGTATTGCTCTTATGAGATCAGAAAATTAAATAAAATTGGGCTGTATTCTAGTGAGCTTCAGGAATCTTCTCAAAAGACTTTGGCTACTGTTTTACACCTAGATTTCTCCTGAGTAGGACCAATTCTATTAATTATTTGCTGTCACTTTTTTTTTCATGGTTGTTAAATATTTATGCAATGCTTTGCTGTGAGTAATTTTCTATGGTTATATATTAATATGGATGTTTTGAGATAAGTCTTCACAATCCAGGTTGAATCATATACCTAATTCTTTTCCTCTTGGTGTTTGAAAGCAGTATTTGGCCGCTCTGTCAGAGTTCTCAGAAATGGTAATCCTGTGTCAACAGCTGTTACCTGCTTGGAAACTTACCTTTAAGAGAATGGGGGGTGGTGGTGTCAATGTATAAAAGAGTTGCCCATGTTGCTAGAAGCAACTGCCTGCCATAAAATATTTGAAGTCTCATATTTCTCAAATATATGATGCTGTGAAAGATAAACACACCTGCAGTTTATTTAAAACAGGGATTGGATAGGCTAGTTGTAGCTAGCTGTATATGAAGATTTATTACTCAGCTCTCATGTCAGCAAAATGCTGGGCTACTTAGCCTTTGTTGTGAACTTAACTCTCTGAAAAGGGGGAAGAAACCTCAACATTTAAATGTGCACAGGATGAAAATTTGAGGGTGATTCTGAAAGAACATTTAATTGCAATCTAAAAATCTTATTCTGTATATCCATACAGGAAGCCTGAGACATAGGGAATGCTAAATTACAGGCTTGCTTGTGGTATGCATTGTTGTATAATACTCTAGCAAAATTGATTTATTAGCCACAAGAGAAATAAGTAAAACTCATAGTTGCTTCATTAATGATTTGTTGTCTATTTTTTGGATAACATCAATGTATTTGTGTTTTCAGGAGGAGTCAGGTGCAACAGATGAGAGTGCACAAGACAGATTTATAGGCCCTCTTCCAAGAGAAGGCTCTGTTGGTTGTACCAGTGACTATGTCACTCAAAGCTATTCCTATTCGTCAGTCCTGAGCAAATCAGACACAGGTATAGTAAGCTCTCTTGTAAAAGCAATGATTAGTTAAGCGTATTTTAAATAGCAGCACTTCAAGATTGTTTTTAAAAGGAACTGCACTTTATGTAAAACCCACACCACAAAACCTTAATTGCTACTAAATTTTCCATCATGTTTTCTACAAAATTCTCATATTTTGGGAACAGAACAACTGCTTTCCTCCTTTTCAGTATTAATTTGCTGCTGTGTCCCTCGTTGATGAGTCGGAATTGTATTACAAAAAACTATTCACCTTTAACTGTGTGTTCACTCAGTGTAATGAGTACTTGACTCCAGTACAGAAGGGCTGTTGCGAATCTCCCTGGTCCCTGTGCTAGCAGAAGTCTTCTTCCCACAACCCCTGGTTGAGGTTTTCCCTGTCTGCACTGTAATTCCCCAAGAGGTTCATCCTCTGCTACTTTACTCCCCAGCAGCAGGCAGAGACTCTGGAAGGGAAGTGCAGCTCTACCTTGCAGACAGAGGCCAGAGCAAATCCCAGGAGCATACCTGTATGCCTTGACTGTGCAGAGGGCAGGGGGGAGCAGCAAATTGTAGTTCAGTAATGAGACAAACTCCTAATACTGCATTTGTTGAGCAGGTACAAAGAGGGCATTTATATTACATCAGTTCATATGTGGTCAAGATGCTTTGCAAGATAAAGCATATCTACCACATACTGTTTTTTCTGTAATGTAACTATGAAAATTTCATCTGGTATAGAGTAATAAATAAAATCCATGTGTTCTAACTCTGCACATAAAATGCCTGTTGTGTGGAGTGGGTGCCTTTTGTTACTAGTAGGGAATTTAGGTCTCTTAATACCTACTAAGATCTTCAGATTATAAATAGGCATGTCTAAGTTCTTTATTAGACTAGGCTTCAGTATATGCTGCTTATCAGCTGTTAATATTGTATATTTTGAAGAAAATATTAAAAATGATGGTATGATTAATGTAAATTCCCTTTTCAGCTAATAAATTACACTGATTTTTAGTAACTGTTTTAATTGGCTATTATGGGAGAAGATTTTAGAAGATACGTGTCTGTGGGGGCTTTAGAAATTTTTTTTTTTGTAGTTCTGATTTGATAGTACAAACCAATGCAAATAAAAGTTTTATTTATATTATAGCTAGGATATTTTTAGTTGACATCAGAAAATAAGTAAGCTAGTACAAAATTGTTTCTTAATAGATTCTAGATTCTTCTGTAAAATATACCTATGTTCCCATTGGGCGCTGTTTAACATTAAATATTGGTTATTGTCGTAAAACATAATTCATGATCACTAAAATAGCTTCGATTGTTTAGAGAAATGTATTTCTGTCATGTAAATTATTGCTCCCTGTTGCTCGCAGAAGTGAGTAATTGTAATATTTATACCTGAAATAACAATAAATTACCATTGCTGGATGCTCTTCTCAAACAAACACTATCATATAATTGTTTTATTTCAAGACTTTTAACTCTTAAGTGTTCTATTATCTTTTTGCATTATTTCTATCTCATTCTTGTATTTTTAGGTTATGTGGGGCTAGTAAATCAAGCAATGACTTGCTATTTGAACAGCCTTCTACAAACACTTTTCATGACTCCTGAATTTCGGAATGCGTTATATAAGTGAGTACATATAATCAAAACCTCTTCTTAAATTTGTCCTGCTGTATATTGGAAGGAGACTCTTTCAGATTCCTCCTGTCAGAATTTCCTTGTTTGGATACAGAAAAGCATACTTGAAGTCAAGCTGGATAGGCTATTGTAAATTATATCCACTTAAAAGTTTGGCATTTTCAGTACAACTCCAAGATATGTTATTTGTTGTGGCATGGACATTTGCCCCACCTTGAAAACACAAAACTTATTTTCAAGTTTGATACTAAGTGCAGTTCATGTGCAGCGAATGGCTTCAAAGTTTTTTCGTTTGTTAGGTTTGTACATTTAACAAATAGTATTGTCATTTACTGCAGCAATGGACAACTATTCCATTTGACTTCTCCCAGGAAACAGAGTTTCGGTTAACCTCTGTAACCTGGCAGACCTCTTGAAATGTAGTAAATGCTGATTTGAATGCCTTTTTGAGTAATGTTTTCAAAGTATTTTTAATTGTCAAATATCCTGTGAATAGATGGGAATTTGAAGAATCTGAAGAAGATCCTGTGACAAGTATCCCCTACCAACTTCAGAGACTGTTTGTTCTACTGCAAACCAGCAAGAAAAGAGCAATTGAAACAACAGATGTTACCCGGAGTTTTGGATGGGATAGTAGTGAAGGTAATAGGCAGCTATTAAGCGTGCAATTGGCTTCAGTAGCTGCCTGTTAAGGGCATGAGCTGCTGTCAATGGGGGAAAATGCCACAGTAATTAAAATAATTATTAGAATCCAATTTGATTCAATGGAAAACAAAATAATCTAAACAGACACTTTGTTTTGGTGTGTGTTTGATTTTTAAAGTCATTGTCTGAGTTTCAGGCTAAGGTAAGCATTGTATTTTTGTAATTAAGTTATCATTACAGTGGTTAATTTGTTTTTAGAGAAATAGATCTTCATGAGAATCTTGAATCTGATTTGAATCACAAATATCAAATGCATATGTTACACTTAAGTAGTGAATAATATGGATAACTCCATAATATCAAATATTGTATTGGTCTTTCTGACACACATGCAATGTAATTTTGCCTCCTAACCTGATTTTTTGTGGAGTTGGATTTCAGTGTTCTTACAGTTACAAGAGAAAATGAAGCTCAGCTTTAGAAAACCAGCACGAAGTAGAAAATAAGTCAAAGCAGTTAATGTTATAACAGTGCACATTTTCATTTCCATATTTTTTACACATTCTTGCTTGTGTACACAATTCTTGTTTATACATAAGTATTGTGAGCAAGCTTGCTTATTTTTCTAAATTAAGAGGCAGTTGCTTGTGAAATTGAACACTAGGCCAATAGTGAATAATGTTGTAAATAGTAGGTACAGGCTTAAATTGGTAGTCTTTTAGGAAGCATTGTCAAGCCAGTGTTGGTGTTGGGTCTAATAACATGTCTTGGTTTTAATTAGATTAATTTAAATTTCTAACAGCATGGCAGCAACATGATGTACAGGAGCTTTGTAGAGTCATGTTTGATGCTTTGGAGCAGAAATGGAAGCAAACAGAACAGGTAATTGTATAAAAGCTTTTTTCCATTCAGTCAGAAGTGTGAGGTTTTGTTTGGTTTTTTACGTATGATTGTGAAGTGTTAATTGAATTTTAAACACCAGGTTATTGAAAGTCTGCAATACTTGGCTGGTTTTCTTGTTTGTTGCAGTAGTTAAGCTATGTATGACTTTTGAGAATGTTGCCTATTTTTTTCTTCTCCCAGTATGGAGAGTGGAATATTCTGAACTCTGGGTATTTAGCCTTTATTTAAAGTACAGCAAATGAGTACGTAACTCCTCTTCCATGGTAGCTTCCTTCCTGTCAGTATTAGGGTACATTGCACACTCTTCTGATCTAGAGAAAGATGGGAATATATTGGTAATATGTACTGCATTCTGGTAAGCGGCCAATTTTCAGACTCGTAGATGGGTACGTAGCCGTCTTCTATCCTTCTGCATCTACCTCTGGAGACACAGGGAAGGGCTGCCGAACCAGTCTGTTAACAATGTCTGCAGGATCAGGCTTGGTTTTAAAATACAAACTTCAATTTTGGTAGCTTTGTAGGCACTCTTAAGATGTAACTGTGAAGTCTAATGTGGTTTGGGAAGCTCATTTGAGGTGTTTTGTGCAGTGGTGGGGCAAGGGCAGACAAGAAACCAAGATGGATATCCTGCTGGGGAATGGCATTCTGAATGTGTAGCTATGCAATTAAGATTTAGTTTTAAAAGGCATTTTCTTGTAGAACTGAAGAAAGGAACTATGTTCTGTTGCGTTTTGTTTAAAGTTCTGTTGCGTATCTGTTTCAGGCCGATCTTATAAATCAGCTGTATCAAGGCAAACTGAAGGACTATGTAAGATGTCTAGAATGCGGCTACGAAGGCTGGAGAATCGACACTTACCTGGATATTCCTTTGGTCATCCGGCCATATGGCTCCAACCAGGCGTTTGCTAGCGTGGTGTGTACTATTATGCTGACTAATAGTGCATCCATACACACATAGAATACATAATGCGACAGTGGTATAATTTGTTACATGGTAAGTATCATCCTAGATACTCCATCTTGGGGTGTTCGTCTTTGTGCAGTGAACCAGCTAGCAAGTTCTAGAAGATTTTATTTTTGCTTTTTGGTTTATTTTCGTTTTGTTTTTTCTTTTGCCCTTCAATGAGTCCTACTGGTGCATGTATAAGGGATGGGGAAGTGCAACTTTATTGACTTAGGGCTGCAGTAATCAATTATTTTCTTTCGGATAAAATCTTCAACATTTACCAGAGATATTTTTGAGATCACTAAGTTTTATTTGGGTGGTTCTCTTTATTGACACATCTGCTAAATTTTCATAGCATTGTTGAAAGTCTTAGTGAAAGAACAGAACGTTGACTTAAAATTTTTAGTTTAATTGCCATGTTGTTGCTGTGCTTCTTAAAGTTGACTTCTCAAATACCATATGCTTTTAACAAGCGATTTTAATAATAAGAAAACATGTTGTACATCAGTGTTTTTGGTCATTTTTGCTCCAGCATTACTGATGTTGGCAAGCATATATATTGCTTAGCAAATCTATGAAAGATTTTGTTTCATTTTTTCCAACCCCCTGAAAAGATGTGATTTATGAACTGTGAAATTCCACTGTTGTAGATTAAAATACCTGTACTGTGGATGAAGTTGTGAGAAAGAACAACCTTTCAGTAAAGGTTGTTTTAAACAAATGCTTGTTGTGTCGTTGGCTTACTAGGATTATTTATTGTATAGAGTTTTTTTCCTTTCATATTTAGTATTCTGGCAATATTTTTTAAGTAGTTGTAGTCTGTAATTCTTAACAGTAATTCTGTTAAGAATTGTTAGAATTAGGTTAAAGTGCAGTGCAAGTTCCAAGTACTTCATAATTTAAAACTTCAGATACCAGCGTTGGGAAGTACTTAAGATCAGGGACATTGATATCTCAAAGTATTCAAGTTAGTGAAGTTGTTTGAATTTTTTTGATTGCATTAAAATTTTTTAGAACTGTCCAGCTAACTGAAGCTGTAGTTTGAGCTGCAATTCTATGGATATAAATTGATGTTTTATGTAGATGGCTTCCCTTTTCATCTTTTAAAACTGATTTCTATAAATGTTCCTTAAACCAAATTTTTGTTGTAGTTTTCATTCAATAATGAGCTTTTTCTGATCTATGGAAGTACTGAAAATGATTCAGTTCATGTAGCTGCATTCTGCATTTAACAATGCAATTTTTCATGAGTAGAGAGGTCACGCAGAATGCTAAAAAGCCCAACTTTGTATATTTGTAAAAACACAGCTTGAACAAATAAGAACTTAAATATCAGATTACTTTAGTAGTATTTGATATTTGTCCTGTAAATCAGCATTTACTGGGTTTACTACTTCAAGGAAAATAGCTTGAAGGTTTTTGTTACACAGGGTTGTTGCAGTTTGTGCTGATGCTTCAGTTTTTGAGCTTTTTAAATTCGTATTCTGATCATATTCAGTTGATTCTCCTCCCTGCATTTGTATTATCTACAGCAGATGTGATTTTTAGTTTTGTAGTCTTCAGCAGTGGGGAGATATGGAGGATACTTGCTTTTGGAGAAGGGAAAAATCGCCTGTTTCTAAATGGAATTCTCTGAAGGTAGTATCCTCCATTGATCCATAGACGATGGTCATTTATTAGGTATAGGTAAAAGGGTATGAGAGAGAGATCAAAAACTTCACACATGCGCTAATAGGGCTTATAGAAGGGAATGTAAAACTTTTTAGACCTTGCTAGTCAGCTCCTGAGGGAACTTGCAGCAGGCGACACAACCCAAGATAGGGGATCTAAGGAGGATACTACCTTCAAAGAACTCTAGTTAGAGGTAAGTGATTTTCCATTACTTTCTAATAAGAGAGAATGGATGTATGAGCTTTAAGCAAGGTAAATCTGTAGAATGCCATATAAAGTGTATTATCCCACTGTTCGACATTGTGTACTACTGAAAAATGTATACCTGAAATAATGCACTTATGTATAAGTATATATGTTTTACTTCTTAAATACATGGGAATGTTGGTGATCTGGGAGGGTAATGTTATGCTTTATTTACTAATACAAAGTAATTATGAAATTTTTCAGTATGTTGAAAATTTGCATTTTGAAAATTATTTGCTGATTCCCTACTCCATCCCCAGTTCATGTAGCAATACTACATAGCTGCAGACTTAATAGGGCTCCTCTGAGGCACTGAGATCTGTCAGTATGTATCTCAAGATAGTTTTTGAAATAATACTTATACTATCTGCATTGTTCAAGGGTATGGTTTTAAAAAGATCTGAATCAGTCTTTCCATGAGGTCAGTAAAAGTATGCATAACAAAATATCACTTCAGAGAGGTAAACAGGAGCAGCAATTCATATACTGATTTTTGTAGGTACTAGTATAGAAGCCTGAATTTAACAGCATTATTAGGCCTAAGCTAAAAAAATTTTTTTGACTGCAAAACAAAAATTTCACAATATGAAGAACATCTGAGAGCAGAGTAGATGCAATCAGGATCTAGATGTCATACTGACATGATGATACAAGAAAACAGTGGAAAGTGCTTTGTAATACCAGAAGGCTAGTAATAATACAAGTATTCTAGAGATGTAACAAGTACAATTCTGCTTCGCTAAGTGTTGTTAGTTTTCACTATCTTTTGTATGTGAGCTCTTTTTTTGGGGATGTAAACAGGCATACAGGTAGACTTTGTATGTAGTTCTGTGTCAACTTTGTGGTGTCATTGCCAAGCTAAAAGTGTTGGCGGTTAGAAGGAATGTGGATGATGTGATATTTACAGGTTTTAAGCTAGGCTGGTAACAAGGTCTTGCATTTCTAGTTGAACATATTTTTGGATATGGTAAAACTAGATCTCTGAAAATCTGAGATGGTAATTAGTTTCTAGTTTTTCCCAGGAACGCTTTTGCTTAATTGTTCTTAGTGTAATTTTTCTTTAAGGTCCTACTGCTCCTGTTCACAGGTTTTATACCAATGCTTGCTTTAACCTAGCTGTCAAACTATTGACTATATCATAACACATTTCTGTGAAGTGCCTATCTTTATCTTGACATCTAGTTATTTTTGACTGTTACGGCATTTTAGTATGCTAAGTGTTACAAATTTCATAATCGGAATGTTAAAAACCAATATACTCAGAACTTGACTGGACAAGGCCCTGAGCAGTGTGCTGCTTTGGACCTGCTGCGAGCAGGGAGTTAGGATCAGGTGATCTCCAGAAGTCTCTTTTGGCCTATATTGCTCTTCTGATTCCGTAAACACTAAAAAAAGTTAGCTTTTTTCATACTAATCTATTGCTTGATCTTATATGGTCTGTTTTGAAATGTGCATGTATTAGAAATGCTTAGTAGCTCTTAGACTACATAATAGTTATGTCTTTGAAGATAACTTCAAAGGTAACATTTACTCTAAAAGTAGAGCTGCACAAAAATCAGGGCTGTCATGTGGTAGGTTGTGTGGTGTAGAAGCTTTATCACTGGTTTTGCTGAGTAAACTGTCAGAGTTGAAAATAGTGAATTGTGTTAGAATAGGAATTGTGTTAAGAAACATCCTGCTCAGCAGAAATAACTTTGGTGCAAAGCTTATATAGGATAAAGCTGGATGAGGCAAATGAGTAAACCTGAGGAACAGAGATCTTCCTCATGCAAGGTTTTTAAAAAAACAAGTCTATTCTTACAGTGCAAAAAAAAGGGATTCTCAAGAGTTCTAATCCATTTTTTCAAAGCACGGCTGGCTATGTGCGGTAAGCAGTGAAACCGCAAGAGCAGTGTAATAATGCTTCATTCAGTTTTTGAGGGTCTGAAGGGAAATATTTTTTCCATATGTAAAAATTATAGTATGTTTCCTTGTTACATTGCACATCACATGAGTCTACATAAGCGTTAATTAATCATTTATGTCCCATCCTTCATATATTCCCATTCATTCATATTCATGTTGATGCAGGAATTGCAACATTTTTCTTTGACTTGAAATACATTTTAGTTGTCTTCACTGGTGTTTGATTCATAAAAGATAGCTCTGTGGTCATTAATGTCTTCTATGTTTCATGTTTACTGTGTTGGGTAGTAACACTTTTGCTTTTATTTAAATAGTTCTGAATATTAAATTCTTAACTACTTCACAGAATAGTCAAAATTATTTCTTCCCTTTTCTCTTTAAGCAGGCTTATAACTTCCTTAAACTTTCTTGCATTTTAGAATGGGGTTCCTCACATTTCAGTGCATAATCTAGATAAACATTAGCTATTTGTTGCCCTTGAGTAAAAAGCAACTCAGTCTCTGAACTGTTTAGGAAGTGAAACAGTAGTTCAATTTGAACTCTGTAATATTTCCATGTGTTTAGAGAGTGTCTCTAAGAGCTGTGATTTCAGGACTGTTGAAAAGCTGTTCAGGCTCGATCTGAAAATGGTGATACAGCTGCCTTCAGCGTACAGTTGTCTTACTGAGTTGGGCACATTTTTAATTTGTCAGTAATTATCCCTGGTGACAAAGTCCTTTTTAAAAAAGTCCTTTCTCCTCAACAGAGCTTTTATAAAACATTTGTTTTATTATTGTTCTCGCTGCTTCCCTGAGCTCTCAGACAGGAAGAAGGGAGGAGGAAAGAATTGGAGTCTTTTTGAAGAACTTGACATATCCTTGACTTCCTCCCAAAGTGGGACTTGTCAAACATGATTTAGATAGTAATCTCAAGTTCTCTGCCAGCTATGTTACAGTTGGCGAGTTTCCCCTGCCCACTTAAGCCTGCTCTTACTTATTAAGACTTGAGGGAACAGCTGCGCTCCTTTGTAAGAGATGCTGATCTTTAAAGCATTGTTTCTGTTTGTCTGTACTTTAAACTGAATGTCTATATGCAGGTAGTACTTGTGTTCACCTCTGTAGGTGAACAGAAAACTTCTATGTTCTGGGAGTTCAGGAACCCAAAGACTGTCAGGGAGTGAGGTGGCTGAGTTAAAGGTTTTAACTTTTAACATCTCTGGGTAAAATTCTTCACTGCATCTGTCTGTATTCTTAGCTTGAACAAGTCTATTCTCAAGTACATATAACTTCTGTGCAACACCATTGTTGCAAATAATGACAGGGAGAGGACTAATGATCGCATTGGTTGTATTTTAAATAGTCCTTGCTGTAGTGAAGAACAAAGTAGAAATCATTAAACTCCTGAGCTTAAGGATTAGTGAGAGATGTTTTTGTCAGCTGCCAGAGGACAAAATTCCAGTTACTGGTCAGTCACTTCATAAGGTTTATTCTAGGAAGCTAATTCTGTACTTATAGGAGATAGCTGTATCTCATTCTCTCTTCTTTAGAGTGGAGCTCAAATCCTCTGACCCTCCTTTCTGTCCCAGGTTTGTAGACTGGGACTAAGGCTTCTCAGGCAGGGCACTGAGGAATTGAGTTACATTTTTTTTCCTGATGCCTTGTCTCACCTAGTAGTTCTTGGATGGTATCAGATGGGAAAAACTATTCTTGATATATAGGATAACTGTCTCAATTCTGGGAGGACAGGGCCAAACCAGGATTAAAAAATTAAAGCTCATTTTCACAGCAGTTGATTGAAAAGACGTAAGTGTGGTGTGCAAGATAACAGGAGTAAATGTCACTTTGTATTGCATACTTATAAAAGAAAAGGACAATTTTGATTCATCAAATACTGAATGAAATAGCAGTATTTTGTGGTTTGGTTTAATCTTGAGCTGGGTAGAAAGGTTGGTTTGTCTTAATATTTTCCTGACTCTGTGTTTGTATCAAAGTTTGTCAATCGAATTTTGGTTGTAGGTTTAATTGAACTTGTATGTGTTTGCAGTTTCATTGTAAATTTATCATTCTGATTTACACCTACATAGCAAACCTTTTTTAAAAATCAGGTAACATCTTTTTATTATTAGGAAGAAGCACTGCATGCTTTCATTCAGCCCGAGATTCTTGATGGCCCCAATCAGTATTTTTGTGAACGATGTAAGAAGAAATGTGATGCAAGGAAGGTAAAGACTGTCCAAATCACTTGTGAAAATGACTTTTGACAAATGCCAATCCTGACCATGGTAGCACAATCATCTTGTCTTTGCTTTGTTTAGGGTCTGCGGTTCTTGCATTTTCCATATCTGCTGACACTGCAGCTGAAGAGGTTTGACTTTGACTATACCACTATGCACAGAATTAAACTCAATGATCGTATGACTTTTCCTGAAGAGTTAGATATGAGTGTCTTCATTGATGTTGAAGATGAGGTAAAGTGTTTCATTTTGGAGAAAAGTCTGATTTTACATGACCTTTGTGACCAAAAGAGATTCAGACAATTTAAAGAGTTTTCATTCTGGATTTGCAGTATACATAGAAGCCTTGAGATTTGTGTTTTTTAAATTGCTTGTGTGAAGAAACAAGAAATCAGGAACAGCTTCTTATTAGAGCACAGGAACTCTGTAGTCATTAGAGAAACATGCTTCCTTTACAATGTAACAAAAAACCACATGGACTGATTTAATAGCTTAAAATTAAAATATTGCCGTAGCTAAAGAACATTTTACATAGATTAATAATAGTTAAAATGGGTTTATTAGGCTGACACTTTAATTTTCTTAATGAGAAGCTCAGAGAAAGTGCGAGCTTAGTCCAGAAACATTAATGATTACTTCTCTCAGACTCAGTGTTGTGTATGCTGTAAAATTTTATTCTTCTCTCCTAGTTCTGGCCAAAAATCCATGTTCTGCAAGTACATTCACCAAAAATATTTCATGCACCTTCTGCTTTAAAAACTAAATTAATTCCTCTAATTCCATTCCTGAAAACATTGTCACTTTGCTAGCTTGTAGCAGTATATTGCTGCAATGATATGCATATGGAGAGGCCCTGTACAGCCCTTTGGTTTCTGCAGCGTGCCATTTAAGCAGTTAGCTCTGTGTTACTGAGAGGGGTAAATGAGAATAAAGATTGATGTGGGAAAACAGAACTTGAAGCAAAATTAACAATCAAAAGAATTATCCAGAGGAAATTGTATCAGGTAAGAGGTGGGTATACTGACTTGTACTAAATGAACGGTGTTCATAGTGTTCACATCATGCTTTCCAGCTAATAAAACACTAATCAGTCTTACTGTAATCCCTTAATTCTGTCCAGTGAGTTGAAATGGAAAAAAATCATCTGTGGATGAATATCTTCCTAGTCAAATCACTTCTCATTAATAGGCCCATGCTATAACAGGATTTGTTAGCTGATTAATACTAGACTTCTAGGTATTTAATTGAATTAATAGATGGAACAGGATAGTAACAGATACATACTTGTCAAGTATGAAACCAGGCAATTACCTTTTGCACACAAGATGTAAAAATACTGATCAGAGAGGTGGACTGAAGGCAGTTACTGACAGACACAAGTCAGTTCTCGTTGCTGAAGTGCAGAGGTCTGTAGGTTTTTGAGGAGTTTCATGGTTTTGCAGATTAGAATTTTTTCATTTCACAAATACATTATTTCTTGTGTGTAACTTGAATTGTCCTGTAATATTAGTATGTCTGTATTTTAAGAAGTCTCCTCAGACCGAGAGTTGCACCGATAGTGGAGCTGAAAATGAAGGCAGTTGTCACAGTGATCAGATGAGTAATGATTTTTCTAATGATGATGGAGTTGATGAAGGAATCTGCCTCGAAAGCAATAGTGCAGCAGAAAGAATTTCTAAAGCTGGCAGTGAAAAGGTATGTTTAAAAGTGTTGTACTGGATCTGATTGGGATAGGGTTAATTTTCTCCTTAACAGCCTGTATGGTGCTCTGCTTTGCATTTGTGACTAAAGCAGTGCTGACAGCACACTGATGTGCTAACTGTTGCTGAACAGTATTGCACAGCATCAGGGTTTTCTGTTTCTCATTCTGCCCCTGTGATCAGCGGGACTAGAGATGGGCAAGAGGCTGTAAGAGGGTCATAGCTGGGATGGCTAATCTGGATTGACGGAAGGGATATTCCATGCTGTATTCCCTGTTGTGTAATGTCATGCTCAGCAGTAAAAATGTGGTTTTCCGAAGTAACTGCTGCTCAGAGACTGGGTGGACATTGGTCTGCTGGTGAGAGTGAGTTAATTACCTTTGCATTATTTCATTCTCCCCCTTCCTTCACTTATTAAACTGTTATAATCTACAACTGCAATCTTTTTTTGATGTTTTCTCTTCCAATTCTCACAGCTATCCTGCTTGAGGGGGAGGAGTGACTGAGTGGGTGCTCAGTTGCTGGCCAGGGTCAACCCACCACAAATGTGAATAATAAAAATAATTAATTCTCACATTGGGGATGGGGCAAGGGGTGGGTGGGTGTTTATTCAAATTCCAAAAAATTACACCACAGCAAAGGAAAGCATTAAACTGATTTGGAGGTCGTGCAAAAAAAAATCTTCCAAGCTTGTCAGAATTGAGAAATCGAGAACTTGTTTTGGCAGCAGACCCTCAAATTGTTTTGTCTTGAGCAGTGTTGTTTTCTTTGAGGTCAGCTGTTAAAGGCCTACTAGATTTGAGTGTAAAACTTCCTTGCGGTTCACAAGATTGAAAAGTTGCTGCCATCTGTTTCTTGTCCTTACAAAAATGGTTGTATAGATGAGGCTATGGGTCTGAATGCTAAATATTCACTCAGTCACCTTGAGTTAATATAGAGGAATTGAGTGGCAAGTCAGTCTAGGATAGCAGTCATCTTTCTGTGGGATATAAATATTATCAGAGATATTGGAGAACCTTTGAGATTTCTTGCCAATACAAAATAACTTTTAAAATCTTGTATTACTGTAATCTCTACAATGTATATGTCACATTATTTCTTATAAATGTTCTGAATACCATAAATCTTAACTGGAAAAAAAAAAGAAATGAATGCATAGTCTCAGTAGGATATTTTGTCCCTGTTCTTCTAAGTATCTCTGATGCAGATGTCATGTCCTAGTACTGACAGTAGCTTTGTCCAATTAATTCATACTGCTTGTTCTCCGGGAAAGCTGGCTGTCAAGCCGTGCTGTTAGTTTAATGGATGCAGTATATGGTAAGAATTTACAGAGAATTTCCTCTATATAATCTAAAAATATTTATTTCTTGTAACACCTGTGTGTTTTTCAGTATTGTTCACTTTTTAATATATGCACAACACTGGAAGTATTTCCTTAGTACCCTTTATTTCATTTCATATATGAAAAAAAGGTTTATGACAGCAAACTTGGAGCGCTGTGCGAAATTAATGCAGAAGGCTGATAAGCAGTCAATGTCATGTTGCTGATTTGCAACATACAGTAAGTGGCAAAAAGCAATTTTCAGGAATGAAGGGAAGGGTGATAACAAGCCTAAGTTTGTAGCTGCAGGCAAGTTGGTCATTACTTTGTGTTTAATATCTGTCTTGAACAAGAATTCATAAATTCAGAGCTTGGAAAGAAAAAAGTTAACAATACTGCTTTTAAGACAGTTCAAGAAATGTTTTCATAATATTTTCTTAAGTTATTTTCCACCAGCAAAAGGGGAAATTACTCTTGACTTCCATTATTACATACCCTTGTATAACGCTTAGCATATCAGAGGTCTAAGTTTGTTTGGTGTCTGTTGCAGTAATGCATTTCTGTTCTATCAGTCTGTTTTGTAGCATACTCCTGCTCGCATACTGGGGTTCCTGTAATTGTTAAAACTTTTTAATATGGTCGTTTGGTTACCTTTTCTTAACACATACCACACCTTTTTCTTCTCTCTCCAGAGTTCTTTACTGTATGAACTTTTTTCTGTTATGGTTCATTCTGGAAGTGCTGCTGGTGGCCATTATTATGCCTGTATAAAATCTTTTAGTGACGACCAGTGGTACAGCTTTAACGATCAGCATGTTAGCAAGGTAAAAATAGTATTTTTAATTATCTTGTGCACTTGGACTTGTCCTGCTGGTGCATTTCAGGTGTTACATGTATCCATAAATGTTACTCAAATCAAGAACCTGGATAATGTTTTTCTAGGAAGTTAAAAAAAGTTTACATTTGTTTTAAAATGCGGAGTCAGATCAGTTTGAAACAGATTGTTTGCAGTCCCCAAATAAGCAGAAATATTTGTAAAATAGAATTATTACTATTGTGCCTTAATGATGTAATTCTGTTTTTCCTAATGAAAGTAAATGCATCTTGATTGGTGTTTCTCAAATAATTCCTAAATTTATTTTCTTTTAGATAACTCAGGAAGATATTAAGAAAACATACGGCGGATCTTCTGGAAGCAGAGGCTATTACTCCAGTGCTTTTGCAAGGTTAGTTAGTACTGTAATGCTGCTGTTCTTTCTGGTGGTGGTTTGGTGTTATCGGATGAGACCAAGATACATGCACTTAACGTGTCAGCTGAACTATCCTGACTGCTGTTTCAGATCATTAAAATAACGTGGTACTTATTTTTGAAAATGCTTTTTGGGTAGCCTGTTGCAGAGCTATGTATGATGTAGCTCTTGACTGAAATAACTAAAACATCTTTTGAAATTAAATACTATCTTCCTATCTGATAAATTCATGTAACTTTGTTTTCTCCACCAGCTCCACAAATGCCTACATGCTGATATATAGACTAAAGGATCCAACAAGAAATGCAAGTAAGTGTGTTTTGCAGTTAACTAGTCTTTTACAGATCAGGATGTTTTACACATGATAAGGCCTAACTTTTGTGAGGATGGTAGTAATGGTATTTTTACGGTCAGATAAAGTCACTGTCCTATAGGAAGTCATATTTTATAGCTTTTTAATATTCTTCTTATAGTAAGAATGAAGAGTTAATATTAAGACTGGTTGAATTGAGCCAAACATTAATTTGTTTGCAGTATCATACCTGTATTTATTTTTTTCTTGAAGGAAAAATTCAGTAGTTTACCCTCATAAAGGGAATTCTATCAATTTATAGCCTGATGGAAGTTAGGCTCATAAATAGACTGTAGCCTGCATCCTTTTTCAGTGTATTTTCTTTGTCATTCAATGTTCAAGAGGTCAGGTGTTCCAAAGTGTAGATTCAAGCTCTCAGTCTTAAAATCATACTCTGTAAGTAGAATATTTTGGTAGTGGTGGATTTGTTTTATTCGTAGTTGTAAACTGTAATTACATAAGACTTAATAGATGAGTATCAACTGAAAGCTTTGGCACCTCATGTTGTGTAGCTCCTTTGGGGCATACTCATTTTTAAAGCGTATGCAAGCATACCAGAGGCTTAAGTATACTTGAAAGTTTGTAACATACCAGCTTGTAATGTGTCCAGAAGAGGAGGGAATTAAAAAAAAATCTTTGAAGATAACTCTGTTTATCCCATTCTGCTGCTGCAAATATTCAGGAAGCTGATGGTTGTCTGCTTCCTTTAACTGTTTCCTTTGGACTAAGATTTTGAATTCCACCATGAGAAACTGAAGATGGCTATTAGCAAGAATAAGGAAAGAAGTTGACAGTGCAAGGATGAGTAAAACAAGTTTTAATGTTTTTTGGAATACAAAATAACAACACCCCCCAACCTAAATTTATAATAAATATCATTAAAAAACAAACACCAAAA
>VZTU01023562.1:967-48198 GCA_013400835.1 Zapornia atra
GGCGCCCGCAGCCCGGCCGGGCGTGCGGCGGGCCGGCCGCCCTCTGAGCGGGACTTGTCCCGGGGCGCCGCCCGGGCCTCTGACGTGCCGAGCTTTGGCCTTTAACAGCCGCCACGTACCGGTTCCCACAGATATGATTTTTTTCTAACGTGGCCAATGATGGTATCTGGACCCTGCATGGCAACTCACCCATCAAAATACCACGGTCACGGTATTAGCCCTCATGTTTTGTCGATGCTCTCCCTTAAGAAACCTCTAAAGAGATCGCAGGCAAACTGGAAACGGTATTAAACCACCAGAAACCAACTCCCAGGAGTAACACAAAGCGGAGCGAATTGGAAGGGGCTGTTGGGACCCAATGCTTTCCAGACCCTTAGCTCACCTAGCATCCCAGAACATGGCTTCCTACAAAATGCCGTCTTTAGGATTAACTATTACACAGCGCAGACATCCTGCCAGCTATTTCATGGTCCGAAGCCATCAGCTCTGTAACATCCATGTCCAAATACAAGACCTGTGCTGTGTACTCACATTTATTTTTCCAGAGTCACTCGGGGTTCTTTGAAATCTCAGTTTAGGAGGAGAAAAATTAACTTGACTCAACTCCCCAGAATCAGATTGTAGGACAACCCCTCAGTTTTAATTGGAGCGAGGCTCCCCAGTGAGGGAAGCCCTAGAAGCCAATTATCTTTTAAATTAAGACATCCAGAGTCCTCTCCCTGACCTGGAACGTGCTACGCCAGACACAGTGGTATTAAACTGTTCAGAACTGTCAAACATCTGTATTCGCACCTTTGGTAATGTTGAGGTTTGGAAAGCTGTGTAAAGGAAACAAAACTTCATGTTAGATTGACTTTTTGGTTTTCTCCTTTCTTTCTTTTCCTTTGGAGATATCCAGAGCAAAACCACCCACCAGTGTTTTGGCTAACTCAAAACACAGAGTGTTCTTATACTGAGTGGACCGGTTTAGCCTCTGGCACTACCGGTTGCAATGCT
The DNA here is from genome assembly GCA_013400835.1 of Zapornia atra. Classification (NCBI taxonomy): domain Eukaryota; kingdom Metazoa; phylum Chordata; class Aves; order Gruiformes; family Rallidae; genus Zapornia; species Zapornia atra. The sequence continues at coordinate 1,964 of VZTU01023562.1, forward strand.
GGTTAAAATCTTAGGAAAACTTCAAATAAATCAGGGGGCATTTGTATTCATGTCAAGGCTCAGGACAGTTCTCTTCCATCTCCTCCTTTTCCTACAGCCCCTGCACTTTGCAATGGCATGCTGCAGAGCTTTCTGCTCCCACAGTTTCGCACGCAGCTGCCTCTGCTCCCTCTGGCATTGCTGATGATAGCAAAGCCTTCCATACTGTCCTGCTGTTGGAAACTCTTGCTGAACCTCTATGTCCTCATCCCTGATCCAATCCGAACAGCACACGCTGTCCCTCCTCCATTTCTTTGTGGCTAGTGCCAGTCTTGCATTATTCAGCTCTGTAAAGTGTATTAGCATGAAATGTGCTGCTTCCAATAGCTGTAAATGTGCGTGGTACTGAGTTTCCAGCAATACTTTTTATCAAATTTATGGACACAGCTGGCTGAGACGACTGTGCTGGTTTTCAGCCCTATTACAAAAGGCTGTTATAGGGCTTTCTGAAGCAGAGCCTAATCTGAAGAAAGCTGGAAGGTGTCATGTCACCACAGACTTGTGGGCTAGCGGTCAATCAATTCCATGTCTTTCACAGCATTTTGGGCAGCCTTCCAACACTAACAGCTTTAGCCTGCCCAGCTCCCAAAGAGCTACAATCGGGAAACTTGCATCTTTGTGCAGGGGAGAGGGGGTTTTTTAAAAGACCCATGGTAGTCACCTACTGCAGGGGATGCTTTACCAATTTGGGGCTGTGGCCTGCTTCCAAATTTTTACTCTGGGGTTATTTTCTCAGAGATGCCAGCATAAACCATGCAGTGCACAATGCAGATTGTAACGCAGGAGGGCTTACGTATTTGCCTAAGGATTAGGGCCTTGAACACATGGGTTACTTGTATGATAACACAGAATAACATTGCCATTTCAGAAGCAATGGCATATTCAAAGCATGCAGCACCATTGCTGGCATTATTTAATTACTATTTTTATTCTTACTTCAATTATTTTTTAATGATATGTCATTGATCGGTCTGCATTCAAACAGAAGTAGCCCCAGCACTACCTAACCAGGTTCGTAGGTTGGATGGTGAGTGCAGAACTTACTGTTGGGTGTTCTGGCTCCTCAGTAGATGAAGAAGAGGAATCTTTGCCTCCCCTGCCCGATGGTTGCTTGGTGCTATGGATGTAGAACCAATCTAGAAGAAATCAGATGACACATCTAGTCAAAAGAGAAGAAATGCCCACTTACAGCTCAGTTTAAATGCTCCATTAAAAGAGAAATATGATGCTGGGGGACATTAGACCATTCATAAAAGACCCAGATTCATGATCTTTTGGCTGGGGCAAACTTTTTCAGCAGCTTTGGAGCCCCAGGTCTGGGTTTGCCTTAGCATAGATCTAGAGGAGACATACATAAAATACAGATTCTATACACACATTCATCTGTAAATATCTCCCAATGTTGTAAGTCCCTGAGATAGATGTGTCTTAAGTGACTCCAGTTGTTTTCCACCTGTATTCTTTCTCATCCCCTTAGTCACGAAGGGAACGCAGAGGGTGTGGTAGGGAAGGTGGTGTGTCTTACTCAGAATTAGTATTTCCTTTGATCAAACATGTCAATCCTGAAACATCAAAGTCTAAATAACCAAGAAAAACCTCATACTATTCAAACAGCACTTAATCCGTACTGAAACATACCACTGTTCACACCTATTGATAAGCTGATTGGGTCGTTCCTTTATGTACACAGCCCTCAAAGTCCTCTGGGAAGAAAGGAGTAAGGGCAAAGCAGCAGCAGTTGGTGGAAGCCCTTCTGCTGCCTTGAGGACAGAAGGCAGGGATGGACTTCCAGTAGATGTACAACATACAGGAACCAGTTCACGACCTGGTATCCAGGACCTCTGGTTTAATGCCTCGATGGAGGTCGTAACCCAAGTTTTAATTCTATAAAAGCCAGCTGAAGTCCTTTAGAACAAGTTGTGTTGGTTTTTTCTCTCAGACTGCTCCCAAGCAGCATCCGCTGGGCTGGTCCTGGCCGCCCTTTCACCATAAACAAGGAGCTGAGTGCTTCCTGTAACAAAGACAGACCTTCTTAGCCACGGCAGCACCAAAGAAATTAGAGTCTTCCAATATCTAAAGGGAAAGGCAGCCTATTAGCGCCGCATTACTCAGCTGGGAAGTACAGTAATTTCAAGAATTATGTTTAAGAGCTCTGTTCAGCTGTGGGAATACACCATGCCAGCAACCATCAGGTCTGCTGCTGAAACAGATGATGGGGCAGGGCTGGATGCTGGCCACCACATTTCCACTGTTACCTCACCGTTTAATGATTGTTTCACTGGAACGCAAGACATTCTAGAGGGGAAGAGGAAGGCAGAGTCCCAGAAAAACCATTTGCATTGTGGATTCCTTAGGAAGGAAAGAAGGTTGTGAAAGAAATTTTTAAGATGTGAATCTGCAGAAGCAGCCTTCTGGGCAGTTCCACACAGAGAGCGGTGGGGGTTGTGGGTTGTGCTCTGTAGTGAAACTCTGGTGCTATGGGACAGATGGAGACACTGCATAAATCCATCAGAACTGGCTGGACAGTACAGAAAACTGCATTAGGTTGGGGTTTTTCCCTCCACGGCTTTTGATTTATTCAAACCCACCTGCTTGAATACCTGTTCTGGTTAGGAACGAAGGCATCAAATCATAGGCACATAAAGGAGGCTTTAATGAAAATGTTCAACTTCAATTACGGAAAGTGCCTTGAGAGCAATGCTGTAATTGTTTCTTGATTGTTCCAATTGATTTGCCTTCCTAAAAAGCCATAATAGGGGAAGTAAACAGTGCCGATAGCGTGTCCTTGTCTTTTATGTCCTGAATCAGCAGTTCCTGAAAGTGGTCTCACAGGACTGGAAATTTGTTCCTTGAAATCCTGCTTGATCCTTGGGTCTGAAGACTTGCAGGGAAATAGCCTTCACTTTGTTTCTCAGGCCTCTTCCGGGTACCCGATTCTCACCGATGCTGAGTGTAGGCATATTCAAATAAAATCCATTGGGGTTTATTCATGTTTCTCTGGATCACGTCCAAGTCTATTTACTATTTGACTTGCAGGAGAGATAATGATCACAAACTGATGCAAAAATTGTCATCCCAATTTTCAGGTGGAGTGTGTTGTTGCAGTTTCCCTGCAGTGGAGCTCTGAGCCTGCAGCCAGTGGAGCTCTGCCAGTTTACACTGGCGGGGAACTGGGCTTTGTTATCATCCCCAAATCTGTAGGAGTAATTCAGTAATCCAGGATTACTCTGACATTTTTTTAATGAGTTTAATAGACATTCATATTTGATTGACAACTTCAAATTGACATGTTAGAAGAAAAATGTACAAACTAAAACCATCTGCATCGAATTACAACATAACTGTTGTAATTTTTGTCATTAATTGGTTATGAAAACCAGACTTGTCAGATAACTTCCTCAAGCTTTTTTGTGTTCATAACTTTTTCACCCTTTGGATAAAACAAAGAAAAAGATCATGGAGGTAGCAAGGTTCATATATATCTGTAGGTGCACAACATCCCTGTTCTGATTTCTGGAGAAAAATAAATTGTCCTTCAGGTGGATTTTTGTAGCGCTCAGCTGGCTGTTGGGAGAGTTTGGTAGCAGTGTGCTGTAAATAACAGCCACTTGACTGAGATTGAAGTTAGTACATCCCGAGGATTTAGTTGTCTTTATGAGTACATGCCCTTATTTTTGTCTTAATCGAAGTTAATAAGCCTCAGTAGCATCACTGTGACCTAAAGGACATAGCGAATGAGTTTGTGGCTGGAGTTCGGAACGAGCTGGGGTAAGAGGACAGGATGACAGATGATGTTTACACAATCCCCTCATACTACAGGTCCACCCGGTCTTTCTTTGTAGGTTTGGGATTTTTTTTTCCCTATCAGACAACTGTTCCCTGCAGAATTTCATATTTCAGGGAATTACCATAACGATTTAATATGATGACAGATTTCCATTTTGCTTGTGTTAAAGTTCCAAAGAAAAGAATTCCTCATGGCAGGCACTGGGAATGGAGACTGGCATCCTCCCCCTTTCACAAAATTCATAGCAGTTCTGTTTAATGCTGTTTTCTGAAACTCTCCAGAGAATTGCAGTTGCGTAACGCTTCATGCTTGATACTGTTCAACACAATGTCACGTAGCGAGCACTAGAGAGAAGCAACATAAAAATGCAGTCCTGAGGTTCAGTCACCTCCCTCCCCCAAGCATTGGAAAAGTCAAGAATTGGACTACTGGAAACATGGGATATTGTACCTATAGTCATACACATCATGTATGACTAGGTCAAGTAGTTGCAGGAACTGGTGTTGCATGTAAATATCTTGTGTTGCTGTTAAGTGCCTGACTACAGGTCTGAATAAAAAGTAGGCATAAATCTTACCAGGAGGGTTTCACAGAGGAGTGCTGCTGGGGAGCGGCGGGGCACCCACAGTGTGGAGGCTGCAAGCTGCTGGCTTTGCTCCTGCAAAGTTGGTCTAGATGTTTTTCTCTAACCTACAAGGGGGGGGAAAAGAATAAGAAATCAACTCAACAAACCTGCATCTATCCTACGTGCCAATGTGTTTACGTTGAACGTGTTTATCTGTTCTTCATAGGGTGAAGAAACTAAAGCACTGACTCTCATCCTTCACCGTGACTCCGGCTCCCTTGGATTTAATATTATTGGTGGCCGACCATGTGTGGTATGTTAATTGTTAAAATATGTTTGCCCTTTCCAGTTGGGAAAAGCATGTAGGTCAACACTTAAAGGAAAAATGCTGCTGACAAGCGTTTGGTACTCTTGGGATTCCTTCAGAGCAAACCTTAGATTCAGATTTGTATTGGATGTCTGTGAAGTACACCGTCTTTTCTCTCACAGTGTGTTTATTCTTGCACACTGTCACAGCTAGCAACACCGATACTGGTGCGGTGTCACTCCCAAACTGGTGACACCCGTGGTATCTCTGCTCAGGTGTCACAGGAGTTCAGGGCCCACAGCTTTAGGCCCTGTACAGTCTATTAAGAAAATGTTATTTACTCCCCTTTCCACCAGAGATTAAGCAGCCCTCTGTGCAGGTGGAGGGATGTAACTTCAACAACCTACTTTTGAATTCTATGATTTCACCAGATGTTTCCTGCACCATACACTCACTAATGTATTTTTTCTGGATGCTTGTTGGCCGGAGCTGCTGCATATGACTTTAATTAGATCAAGGAGTGGATTATACCTTGTCCTAGTAATTTAGAAAATATTCAGAACTACTTCTTGGCCGCTCGGAAATCTGACATTAATCACAATTTATTCCCAGTAAACTCAATTGAAAGTTATTCTTTCTTTATAGTTAGAGTGTTTCAGTTTTCTGAGCCGTCGTTCTGCACTGGTAGAGGCTGGTGACACAACACACAGGACTATGAAAATCCCTTGTTAGGTATAACTTGGTTTTATTTTTGAGCCTCCAGAGGAAGAAGTGCTGTGCAACTACAAATAAAAATGCAGTGTTGTGTTATGTTTGATGTATGAGCACACTGCCATCTCACTGGATTTTACATTAAGAGGAATTGTAAAGATAATTAGTGCTGAGCTGGCCCAAGACAGAGAAGAATTATTATCATGCAGCTAATGTAGCTAATGGAAGTCCATTCCTGGATGTTTCACCTTTCAACATGGGAGTATCAGGTGTTCTCAGTATAGACATATTCTCATGTTACGACATTAATAAGAATATTTCTTTCAAGTTAAATTCACTGTTGTAACACAGACAAGTTCTAGCTGAGGGCAAATTAAGAGTTAGTTCATGATGCAATAGTGTATTTTTCTTTTCATCCTTAAAGGACAATCAGGACGGTTCGTCCAGCGAAGGAATTTTTGTATCGAAAATAGTTGAAACGGGGCCTGCTGCTAAGGAAGGAGGGCTGCAGATCCATGACAGGATTATTGAGGTACGTGAAGACACTCTCCAGTCTCTTTTAATAGTGCAGGTTCCATCTCAGTTCCTCAGATGGCACGATGTTTGGTGTGGCTTTAGGAGAAATGTGCCGTGGTAAATACCGTCGAGAAGACATGTCTGTTAAAATATGCTTGACTTGATTCAGTGCTGACCTTCAGGGCTTCACGTATGGTTCTTACCTAAATATAGAAGCCAGAGTATGGATGGTATGTGCATGTCCTGACTTTCTGAGGGGCTAGCATCTATCTGGTATGCCGTAGATTGTTTTTTTTAAAGCTATTGGAAACTTGTAAGTTATTTAGTTAAAACCATATGTGAAATATCTGTGGTGTAAACCGTGGTTTTATTTTTCTTGGTATTTAAGACCAAGACAGTTAGAAAAAAATCTGCTCTGCAATTTCTGTACCGTTTATTATAAAATTAAGTAACTCCTTAGCCTTGCTTCTAAGTTCTTCTATTACTCAGCTTGCAGCCTGAATTTCTTCTCCTTTTGCCAAAGTCTTGACCTCAGTAAAAAGTCCTTCCTGGGAAAGAGATGGTTGCTTAAAACATTTCTCACCATTTGCAGTGAGCGAGTTTCTTTTTTGGGGGGGGTAGAGGGAGAGAAAAAAGGGTAGTTTTTATGAAACAAAATGCAGCCGATCGTGAGTCAGTTCCCATTGTTTAGTATTTTACAGTTAAGAAAAAGTATTCTTCACTGTCTTATTTTTGTAGGCTGGAGAAACTTTGAGAGTCTATTGTTCAAAAAGATAAGTGTGGTGTTTGTTGCCAAGGATATCATGGAACAGCCAGTTTCTCTAAGTAATGGAATTCCATTGCTCTTATGTTTTGCAAATGAGCAATAAACAGCTGTTAAGGATTTTCTGTTGGCAGGGGACAATGTGGATTTGCTATTCCCTGTACCGTTATGGTAAGTTGTATTCACAGTTTAGTAAGGATATAAAGTATTAATTAAGTTTCTTCATATGGGAAAGAATGGAGCCACAGTAGCAGAACTATGAAAAGATAAGAAGCTGAGCTGCGAAATGTTCCAGAGTTGCTTCAACTATATATATGATGTAACATGATTGCAAAAAGGCCTGGACAATTTTGTGAGAACTATGCAATTTGGTTGGAACTGAAAATTTTCCCAGAAGCGTGTATTTCCCCAAAGCATATCTGGAAAGCTGACATCCGTTTCTGAAGGAGTCCACAGCCCCATAAACCAAACAACTGTATGAAAACCAAACCTTTGGAAAGTCAAATACGCCAACGTTAGGAAATGTTGGAGTCTCCTCAAGTGTCAGCACTGTAACTCAGTCTGTAACTGCAGTCACACAGCACTTGTCTGAAGAAGTCACCCTCACTCAGGGCACAGGGACAGGGGCAGCTGACCTGTGTGGGCTCTGCAGCATCTGCTCACTCTTGCCAGGGACCTTCCTCCTTACTGGCTGGTTGGTTTTTCACTCTCTCCTTACTTCTGCATCTCTCCACAAGTTTAGCATTTGGCAGTGTTGGCATGGGCCAGGCTAAGCAGCTACGTGCCGTGATGGGGGACGCACACCGCGAAGCTGGCAAGAGCAGAGGGGGACGGGCTGGGCCAGCTTTCCTGCTGCACCTCTTGGCCGTGTCTCACCTGCGTGAGCAGTGTTTGTGCAGGGTCTCTGCCATTAGCCCACTGACATCTTCACCTAAGAGAAAACCTCAGAATAAAGACACTAGAGCCTTTTGTTGTGTTTATAACACACCAAGGGGAGCAGGAACCCATGTATTAATAACCCTTCTTGTGCTGCCTGCAAACTCATTTTCACCTTCACCCTTCTCAACTCTAAATATGTACAAAACCCTGATGAAAGTTTAGCACATTGTTTCCCAACAGCTGACTTTGGGTTGGGAGGGTCCTGCTGATGAAGCAAGTCTCCAAGTGGTACCCTGCGTGATCCCCATTGTGGAGTAGTCTTCAAGTGTGTTAACTGTTAGAAAATGAATTCATTTAATGCACCCCAGCCACTACAGGCATCAAGTTCCCAGGACCAGACTCAGGCCTCAAAAGTGGATATCCTCAGTGTGGATACCAGCTCCCAAAAGGAACTGTTTCATCCTGTGCAATCTGTATTTTGAGCACTATATCTAACCCTAGCCTGGGCTTAGGCAAAGAGGGGATACCTCCTGCACCAAGGCATCTGGGTGAGCTTTGGCATTCTAGCATCCATCTATCTCAGATAACTGAAATATCCTGTAAAGATCTAGCTGAAAATTAGGTGATGTCCAGTAATAGTGTCCTTCTAGAGGCAAACTCTTTCATAACCTTTCAGTTGGTCTGAAATGTCATGTACTGATTGAGCGGTAAGGGGCAGGACACAGCTAGAGGACTTAGGTGGAGCTTGGCAGAGGAGTGCATCCTGGGGCATCACATCTGCTTTCAAAGGCCTGAAAGATGGTAACTTTAATATCCAGAGCTGATTTTAGTGTTCTAGAACTTCTTTAACTTGTTCATTCAGTGTTAAGGTTTGATGTATCACCAGCATGAATTTAAGTTGCTTTTTCACAAAGAACCCTCACGCCAGTATAAGCTGCTGAGCACATCATCTCCAAAATTAATTCCAGCACCCATCACAGAGAATTTACAATGAAGTAAAACATCAATGACGTGATTTCCTTTTTGTTCCTTTGCTGTGGATGTGTCCTGGAGCACATGTTAAATAAGAGTGTTATTTCTCAGTTTCCGAACTGTCACAACATTTCTAAGGACTGAGCAGGGATTAGGCAGTGTAAAATACACACTCACACAGAGTACTCTGTATAACTGAGAGCAAATGTCTTGTTACATTGATATTTGCTTGCAAACTCTATCCTCTGACAAACTGATACAGAGATAAACTTTGAATTATGTCAAGAGACAATTTTGGAATGTATTTCCCTTACGTAATTTGTAATTGGATTTCCTGTACTGCATCTTTTAGAAGGTTAAATGTAAAGAAGCTGATCAGGCATAAGAATTGTTTTGAACTTTCTGAAATAAGTGGGGTTTGGCCATTTGTATAAAAGGGCTGTTTGTAAACCAATGCTTCTTACCTAGACCTGTTCTGAGATCTTTCACAGTTACTGTAGAAGCAAGGAAGCAATGATACTGTGAGATTTCCTCCGGGTTTGTCTGTATGGTTCTCCTGCAGTTCTGTCCTTGCACGTGCAAAGCAAGCAGCTGACTTAATGCAGTCCTGGGGATGCACTGAATTCTTGTTGAGATGTTCCATAGCAAATTGCCATGTTAAAACCATGCTGAAACTATTGATTTTTATGCAAAGGAATTGCTGTTCTCATACATCCACTTTTGTCAGGGTAACATAACAGTCCTAATTTCGTCCCTTAACGGGAGTTGGTTCAAGTCCCAGCTGTGAATGCCTCCACTACACAGCTGCTTGGCATTTCTTAAGACAAAATTGGATTTTCAGAGCTTTTATTTTTCAGCACATCAGCTCTGAAAGATTATAAATTGAATATGGCGTTCTCTTCTCACTAGCTGGTAAACTTGTTTGTCTAGCTTCAGGACTGCTTAGAAAGAAGGAGGCTTTTGAAACACTGACTGCTTGCCACCTTAAAAAGTTTGAAGCACAATTAGGGTACTGTTGAGGTAGTATAAACTGTCACAGCTCTGCTGAAGCCTTGAGGATTTATGCCACCTGGGACTTGTCTGGTGTTTCATGCTGCTCACAGGAAGGATCATTAGTTTAGGAGTTGAGAACACGTCTTAGTGCATTTGATTGATTTTCCCCAAAGCACACTCATTTGCTACAAATTACAGGCTGCTTTTCTATTACGTGGATTTCTTCACAGATTACACATAAAGAACAATGAAACTTTTTAGCTAATCTTCTTCTCTTGTACATGTACAACCAGCACTCAGTTTGCTGTGGGCTCCCTGTTCACACTGCAGCACCGGTGCTGCTTTGCCAGAGCCGCTTTCTGCTCACGTGCCTCTCAGCAAAACTGCCTTGGGAGCTGTGACAACAACACAGCCTCTGAAAGGGCAAATCAGCACAGAGAAAATACATCAGGCACGCAAGAAGGACAAGAAAGGATGCTCTGGCAAGCGCATGGCATACGCTGAGGAAGATCTGCTGCTGAGGGGCAGATGGCTCTAACACCGAGTGATGGAATACAGGAAGCAGCGTGTCCTGTGGTCTGCTGGGGCATGGTGGGGTCTAGTTTTTCCATGGGATGAGTCTCTGGGCTGAAAGGGTTCAGTGTGTTGCCAGTCTGGTTTTCTTGCTGGAATGCAGTTGTCCCTGCCCTGCACACCCTGCCCCACTTATTGCCACTCACAGACGGCTCATGACACTTCTGCAGATAATCAGTAAATAAAATTAACTGAACATGGCCTTTAATTTCTTATTTGCTGGTGAGCACTTCAAATCACGCCAGCTCTAGCAGGATAACCCCATGCCTACAGCTACTTCCAGGAAACTTACTGCTGAACTCCACCGAGCGTACTGATAAACCAGAATTTTTCCATTGTCATGAATGGAAGAGTTCAGCACTGCAAGCAAGATTTACTGTCCAGCTACAGGCACTTAGGAATTAATTTTCTAGGAGAAAACGTTTTCAGACAGTGACTTAAAATTGGCTGTTGAAGATCCTGCCAGGACACGCAAGCACATGAGAGTACTTGTGGAGAGTGAACACAACAGGGCAGTGAGTGCAGCTCGAGCAGAGTCAGCTTTTTTCTTAGAGTTTATACTGCTAGAAAACTTTCCAAGCCCTTTGTCCATATCTGTTAATGGAATTGTACAAAGCAGAGTAGTGCCTGTGCTAAAACATGGATCCCACAGCTCGGCCTAAAGGGAATAATAATAACCCCAGGAGGGAAGGGTAAGTGAAAACAGGCAGCCTCGGTTATCGCTGCATTTTTTCCTCTCATAAATTTATTTGCCTGATTCCATACCAGCACTACAGCCTAAACAGGGGCAGTGGGGAAGCAAGGAGATGAGCCAGACAGCAAAAAGAGAATGAACCAAAGAGGTACAACAGGATTTTTACACTAAATACTGTAAAATTGCCCTTCCTATGTAGTTAAATGGGATAAAAAAAATGTACGTGTTGTAAATGAAGCAAGCAATGTTGGTTTTGGACCCACAGTCTCTGCCTCTTCACTGATGAGCTGGCTGCAGAGCTCGAGTTACAGGCACATTTCGTGCTGCAACTTCTGGAAAGGTCATGTGTGAGTTCCCCTCAAATTTCTGCACCAGCACAGTCTGTCTTCTCTTTAATAGAAGTCTACAGCAGGTTGACCTTAAGTGAAGTGTGGGCATTTTGAATCTGTGGAAGCTTAGAATATTGCTCTCAAGGGCATGCTGAATGAAAAAGAAGTAATTAAATTATAAAAAAAACCCCTCTCAACTCAGGAACAGACCCCTTATGTGTAACACTTCTTAAATTAATGGGATTGCAGTGTCTGGGTGTGTGTGTCCTGCACACAGCTCTGCATCTCCCTGTGCTCTCTCTTTCGTTGCTAACATGGCATGCTTGAAAACAACCTGCATCGGTCGTTAGCTCATGTAAAATCCATCCTATGGAACCTTCAGTGCTTTTGAGATGGGAGCATGACAAGCATGCACAAAGCAGAGGAGATAGATAACCACCACTGCTGGGACTGGGAGGGGATACTGCTGGCCTTGAAAGGTGCTGCAGTTATAGTTGTGCACAGGCCTCCCATAGAGCAGCACAAATCTTTTGCTCGAGTCAGAAGTGCTGCCAGGGTGCCCAAGGCACACCAGGGGACACAGGGACCCCTCCTGCAGCTCTGCCTTGCTCACACTGACTTTGGGGAGAAAACAGTTTAACTGTAGGGTTTTGTCCTTGTTCCTCATGTAAGTGCAGGGTAACCAGAGCCATTCTGGTTTTGCACCTACTCATTATCAGTTAATTGGAGACAGGGGATAAACCTAGAGCTTGCTGTGAGAGTTGGCCGTGTTTGGAGGCTTTTCTAGTGGTGGGTGTTCTCCAAGCCCCGGGAGAAGGACCCTGCATGGGGGGACTGAACCTGCCAGCAGCTCCCAGGGCTGCTCAGTTTTCCACATCTGTTTCATCTGTGACATTGCTGCTGCTCTTTGGCATTTCATCAGCTTTTTCTCCTGACAGCCCCGCTCCTCTTTTCCCCCTGGATGTAACCCACAGCCCCTATTGCTCTCAGATGCTCCTCTCCAGGGACAGCTGTACCCCAGAGAGACTCTTTGACAGCCCTGCTACACGTGGGCACACAGGCAGGCTGGGGTGTAGCATCCACAGCCCCAGCAATGAAACAGTGTTGTTCCTGTTCTTGGTGGAATTGCTCTGTTAAACAGGAAAGTGTTCCTGAGAAAAATAAGTGATTACAAGGAATATACTTTCCAGGTTGGATTCTCTTGCATCAAACTTTTCATGAGATGGAAAAAGCAGGAGGGAAATTCTACTGATAAGATAGCATTTTATAGTGCTTTAAAGCCCAGTGAAAGTCACCAATACAGCACATGCCCTGCCCCAAGTTATTTTTTCTTTGGTGTAGTTATTAACTTGTTTAGTACCACAAGGAATGGGACTTGGAAAGGAAACACAAAGCACTTTGATCATTTCCAGGCCTGTCAAAGCTCACAGTAAGAAAGGGATTCGCTCAGTTCTCCTGCGTTGCCTGCTCAGATAGCTGGTGAGATCTGGTCCCTTCTCCCTTGCTGTGTTTCCCCTTTCCATCCATGCTAATCACCTTGATAAACCAACTATGGGCAGCACTTGGCCTGCCAGGCTGTGCAAAGAGAGGTGGTTCCCTCCCTGGAGCAGGATGTGGTGGGCCAGCTGTCCTGCGCTGGAGGACAAGCCTGGTGTGTCAGCTTGGGGGTACAGGAGCACTCATGGTGCTGCACATCAGCCCATGGCAGTGGCACACAGCTCAGAGACAAAACACAAACCACCTGAGGAACCTAGATATGGTGTTCTGAATTATCACTCTGTCAAAGAAATGAAAAACACCCTGTTTCATATTCTCTGTAGCTAAGCAGGGACGTGTTGGACTCCAACAGACACACACTTTAAGGGATGCAGGTTGATCATACAGCAGTGGGACAACTTGGTCTCCTTTCACATGGTACAACTGCATTCTAAATCATCTCCTGCAGAGTTTCCCCCACCTGAAGCCAAACCATTCTGATTCACTCTTACATTTTATTTTCAAATCCTTGAATGTTTCCTAGAGGAAACACACAGAATGTCCCATCCACTGTGTGCACGTTTGGTTTGCACCATGGTTACAAGGCAGACACAGTCATCCTTCATCCAGTACCTGGGTAGTACCTGGCCACATCAGCCGTATGGAGAGCTGCATAGAGAGGAAGCACACAGCCCCTGGCACAAAGAGCAAGCTCAGGCCTTGGATGTACCTGAAGGGAACTTATAAGCAGGAGGGGATTAAACTTTTTAAAAGGGTAGATAATGGCAGGACAAGGGGGAATGGACTAAAGCTAAAGGAGGGAAGGGTTAGATTAGATATTAGGGGGAAGTTTTTTTACAGAAAGAGTGGTGAGGGGCTGGAACAGGCTGCCCAGAGAAGTAGTGGATGCGCCGTCCCTGGAAGTGTTCAAGGCCAGGTTGGATGGGGCCCTGGGCAACCTTGTGTAGCTCCAGGCCTGGAGATTGGTGGCCGTGCCTGTGGCAGGGGGGTTGGAGCTCTATGATCCATGGGGTCCCTTCCAACCCAGACCATTCTATGATTCTATGATTCTATGTCCTGGCTTCAGTACAATTTGCATAGCTTTTCATTTGGAATTAAAAATGGGATTTGTCCAGCAAATGTAAGAAGTACTGAGTGTGTGAGGGCACGTGCATCATCCCAGGGATCCTACCTCCTGAGCCTGTGGCTCAGGCCTGGTTTATTCCAGCAGTGGGGTTTCTTCTTCAGAGCAAGAGGGGGCCGTGCAGACCCGCCTGCCAGCAGTGCCTGGGCTCTCTGCACAGCGCTCCCCTTCCTGCTTCCCACACACAAAATACAGAACTGAAATCCTGGAATCTGTTCCAGTGAGAACTGTGATGCCAAGTCACTTCTGAGTAACGGCACTTGCAGTTCCTAAGTCAAATGAAGTCCTGCTGCTGGGTAGTGAATGCAGTGTATTCCAACATGGGCACAGGGGTGGTTTTGTTATTTTTTTTCCTAAAATTGCTAAACATTATTTATGATGTGACATGAAACACTGAAAACAGGAGAACAGAGAAAATGAGGGCACTTGATTAGAAGTTGATCAAATTCACTATATCAAATTGCACAGCAATAACACCATTAGGTTCTCATTCCACACATCAGGCTTTTCCTTTGCCTAATTAATTCATCCTTTGCACTGAAAAACTCCTCCCAAGGAACTGCAGTTCTGTGCTTTAAACACTAAGAGGTGACAATTTATCAACATCGTGAAATTAATTCCCACATTGTTGGCTGCTTCTCTTCTTTCTGCATGGTTTTGATAAATTTTAAAACAATATAACTTTACTAACTTCACTATTTTATGTTCTGCTACAAAGTGCAACTACAGGACTTGTAAAATTTTTAGACTCCCATAAATACAAGCGGTGCTGGGCTGACAATAATACTGGTGGAGAGTTGTTTTGCTTCAGCGCTGGGGCTTTTAAATGTGAATAGTACTTAAGTTGGGGTATTTTTAAGTTGCTTTTAAGACTTTATCATGCATTTTAGTATCCAAAGTAAATTTGTATCATGTTAGCTCTCATATAATGGTGCAACATTTTTAATAAAGCTTGTATCTGTCAAGGGATTTTACGTTGAAAGTGAATTGGGGTTTTAAAGGCTGGGTGGGGGAATAATGCATCCAAAGAGGAAAGTTGAGGATGTGTTACAAGTGGAAGGTGGTGTGGTACAAACAGGCTGTGAGGGTTCATCCCTAGATGGTACAGACACATCTCACCCCCACGTACATGACCAGAGATGTTCCTTTTGTCATGGACCAGGTGGTTACTGTGCTCTGGGCCACACAATTCCCAAACAGTGCAAATGGTGCGAGCATCTTACCTGCACCTTACAGTATGCACTGTATGGACCTCGGTGGAAGGAGGTGGTGGAAAAAAAGAGTCTGAACATGGAAACCAGTATCTTTGGTTGGTGCAAGCCCCTTTCTAATAGTGTCCTGAAGCCTGGCATTAATAAACTTTTTAAAATCATTAGTTTATGTAGCCTCTGTTATAGGACTTGACCTATGGATCTCAGGACCAGCCTGCCCCGCAGCAGTGTACACCTTTACACTGACAGTTACCATCTGTAACCCAGCACAGTATCCACAGCTCAAGTCAATGCTCTGTTTAACAGCAGTACAGCACTAATCCTGTTTAAACTGAGATTACATGACATATGAAGAATCATGATTGGTCTCTTTAGTATAGTAAGTATTATCTGAAATATTTGGCTTCATTTTTTGCCATCATCCACATAGCAGCACTGAAAGCAGCTAACAGCTTTGGTGCTCAAGCCTGGCTCAGGATCCAGTTTAAGTTATCACAAGGACGTTGGCAATTTTGAGGTCCCGTCTTTGAGCTTAACAAAGAGAGTAAAATCATTAGATGTTCCACAGGATCACCAAAAGGCTGAGGCTGGAGAGGTCCTCTGGAGAGCATTCACTCCAAGCCCCTTGCTCAAGCCTGTAGCCCTGGGTCGCGTTCCCTCCTTGGCTGAATAAAAGCACATACACGTTGTGCATGTGAATGGCCCTTTGGGGCTGGGCAGGAATTGGAGCAGAAGACTAGTAAATATTACATATATAAGTTTGATTGATTAGATGAATACGAGAAAGAAAACAGCAACAGGAAGGGAGAGTGAAACATTTCCTGAATCATTTGGGAGGGGAGAAAAGGAGAACTTTTTAGTGCTATTTTTTCTTCTTCTCTCAGCCTGCAGGCCTCCTAGCTCAGGAAGATTTAGTTTACTTCTTAAAAGGTCTTGCTTATAAAGCAGACCTTTTTCTGGCTCTGGCCAGCTCTAATAAAAATTAGCAGTAACTTTAGCAGCTGCCATACCACATGACAGCTTGGAATTGCATAACTTCTTTTTCCTCCTGAAGAAACACACAAAGAGATCATCTGATCTCCACCCTTGCAGCATTCTCCAAAGGCTTTTGCTCCGACTTGAGTTCTAAACAAAAATGTTTTTCTTCTTTCTTTTAACAACCCTCTCTTCTTAAGACCAGAATCTGGCTGTAAATAGCAGCAGACCCTAAGGTAGAGCTGTTAAGTGAATGGGGTGGTTATTTGTATTTTTGCTCCTTCCGCTTCTGTTTATCAATAAGAGGCCACATCATGGACAAAATTTAGTATTTAAGATAATAAAAGAAATATTTTGCTGTGCAAATTGTGGTGGGGGTTAGGGCTTATTTTTGAGAGTGTGCTTTTGGATGGAGATAGATTGTGGTTTGACCAGGAGAAGGTTGTGGTAAGAAAGACAAGGTTCATATAGTTGTGCCACAGGTGGGCTGCACAGAGACTGCTGGCTCACGCCAGGTCACCCCAAATCCCAGCAAAGAAAAGGCAGGCAGTGGCAGCCTGATAGAATATGGGGTATTGCTAAAAATAACGAGGATGTTCACCCCCTGGGTGCTGCACTCTCAGGGGAAGCATCGCTGGCTCGCACCAAGGTAGATCCATCCGTTCTTTCCTTGGGCCAAGGTCTTAACCACAGGCTTGCAATAAAATCTGAATTTATGCAATTGCCACTTGTGCATTTTCCCTCTTTTCTCTGCTAGTAATACGTTCTTTTTCCTGCAAGTTCCTCCAGAATCTCTAGCTCTCATTCAGAGTAAGGCTTCTGGCACCTTTCATGCCGTAGCCTGAGGAGAAGCGGCCTCTCAAGGCCTGCCTGCAGCAGTGGTGAGCGTCAATGTGGAACATAAAGCCCGGAACAGGCCTCGGATGCAGTCACGGTTCATAAGGGTCCTGTGAGCCACTCTTGTTTTAATTTAGAAGTTCACACAGCCAGCGCTCCCATTCCTTCCTGTATTTGAAGGAGCCAATACATACCACTGCTTTTTTTTTTTTTTTTAATATAACCTTTCATTGTTTCCCCTTCATTTTGGCCTCTCTCTTTCCTCTTAAAAGCTTTGTAGGCAGAGTTTTCTCCGCAGCAGGGGAATTGCTGGCCGTTTCTGTTACAGACCTTTAGCAGCTACAACCTTCTCCTTCAGTTTTAGGCAGTTTCACCCCCTGCTGCTAATTAAAACGTTCTCTCTCTTTTTCTCCTCCCTGATAAGTTTACCAAAACCACACGTTTGTGTTTGCCCACGTTGTGGATTTCTCCTTGCAGGAGGCATCCAGAGCCTCGCCGAGCAGCTGAGTCAAAGCAAGTGATAAACACAGGACTGAGCAGGGTGTCAGAGAGCAGCAGAGAATATATTAATGTATTACCCTCTTGCTGTGCCTAGCAAGTCCCCCAGCTTTATAGACTACCCCAGGCTACTTCCACTGGGTCAACATGGCATGTTTCAGTTGCTTTTCCCAGCTTGCCTCCCCTCAAGCCTCTGCTGTGGTTCCTTGTTAGACACCCAAACTCATTAGATGAGCAAGAACCATTTTAGTGATGTGTCCCAGGCAGAAACAGGGAGAAGGTTGGGGGCTTGAGAAGGTGCTGGGAAATTTCTTTCAGGATGAAGCACAGTTCATGCCTAAGCCTGCTGGTCCTCCAGGTCTGAGTGATGCACTTTGAGTCTCTCAGAGCTCAAGCTTGGTTTTGGATACTGTTATAACTTGATTGGATTTGTAGAACAAAGGAACCAAAAACCCAAAGCCAGAACAAAGATGCTATACTTATCACTAACTCTGTAACTCTTTCATCTTGATTAATAACATAAAACTAGATTGCTATCAATTGGTTTATACCATAGCCTGAGGTTCTGTTCAGTAGGAACAAGGATTGCAGAGTCTGGCCTGTACTATTTGTTTATGTCTGATTGTAACCATTCAATACCCTTCCTGCAGGAAACATTTGCCACAAAAACCCAAAAAACAAACAAAACCAAAAACCCTACCTAAGCCCAAAAGCTTTTAACTGCTTAGAAAGTATTTTCCTTCAGTTTCAGGACAAAATGCACTTACCATAGCTGCTTAATTAAAGTGACTTGTCAATGAAGCAATAAACCATGGTAGAATTTGCTTATCCTTGTAGAAGAATGCAAATGAAGGCTATAAATGGAGGTCTTGGGAAAGGTCTTGACTGCTTTTTGCCACCAGACTAATAATCACACTAGGTCATTTGTATTCTCAGGCAATCAGACAATGTACATCATCTTTTGCAGGGGAAAGGGGCTACAGAAAGCATGTGCAAGTCAAACATGCTAAAGGAATAAATGTCTTTGTTTATATCTATCCTTGAGGTGTTAATCAATGAATTGTTAATGGTAAAGTGCAACATTGTGAAGCACCAAAGCCCTTTCCCAAAGGAAATTGTCTTTGATTAAGCAGGTGGCCAAGGATAGTCAGTATTTTAAAAGCTGCTAAAAACAGAAAGACAACTCTTGACCTGAAGTAATGAGCATTACCAATTAATTTGGCATCTGCTGGAGCAGAAATCTTGTCTGGCTCAAGTCAGGGGCAAAGATTTCACTCAGTTAGGAGAACTGATGGCCACTCTTGTAAAGTCTTTTCTAATCTGATGATAAAAAGTAAATCTGTAATTACTACTGTAAGTTGTGTGCAAGCCTATAGTATGATCTGTAGGTGAGAAGGAATCCCTAGGGACAAAGCTGCCCCCAAAGTAGAGTTACCATAAGTTGTCTACTACAGGGGAGGAAAAGCCTGAACACATAAGACATTGTATGGTAACACTTAGCTAAGTATGGAATTTATTTTACAGAAGCCAAAGGGACTACTCATCTGCCTGAAGTTAAGTATATACATTAGAACAAGAAAAAATGGGGTCTTGGGTACTACTCACAAGTGTCAGAGTCTATAAGCACCTGAAAATAATCCACAAATGGCATATCCACTGACCTATGAAAGACACAAATTCATTTTATGTTTCCTTTGAGTATGTAAAACCATAACTAGTCACTGAAAAACCCAAACTGTGGTATTTGACACCTGAGAAAAATTTTATGGCAAACAATGACAGATTTTTAGTTCAGCCCCCCCCACTTCCTAACAGCCCAGTTGTTGTAAACTGCTCAACCTATCCTTTCTCCAGATCACAAGCTGCTTTTATTCTCCTGACAAACTGAACGTTTGGACAGGAGATTCTGACCCACCACATACTGTGTGGTGTTAAGGATTTCTACATACTTTGCTTTTAAGAAAATGAAATGCAATGTTAGATTTCCTGTTGGAAAATGGAAAAGCATCGGGATATTTTTTTTCCTTTTCAGAATATTTCCATCATTTTTATTACAATGTGCTCATTGTCTAGTCCTTATTTTGAATTTCAGTTTCTACCATTAATTGCAGAGTAGATCCAGGCCTGGAGCCTGGCATAATCACTCTGCAAGCAGAACACATTGACCTCCACTGCTCTTTGTGATTTCAGGAGATGTCATGCTTTGCATTATTGCAAAGTGTCCAAGTTATTTAAAATTGCTTTCCTTCTCAATGTGAGGGCTTTATGACATGAGCTAGCTAAATTTATTCTGTACAATTTTATAGTTTAGCTTTACAGAGGTAATTTTCCTTCTGGGTGGATGTACAAATTCTTGATTAAAGTCAATTCTAAAGCTACAGTTTGTCATCACCTTTGTTGTTCTCCCTCAGCCATTAGTTTATCATTGAAATAGCCTTTGGACTCAAGTATACTATGGGATCAAGAATACATAGCTTCTTAGGCATTAGTAGTACTAAGTGTATCTCAAACTGGCCTGATTTTTGTTTTGCTTTATCCTTCACTCTGTCAGACAAAGGATTTCCTACTGTTAGGCTGTGAAAAGAAAGCTGGGCTGGCGCTGGAGAGGAAAGCACAGACCCAGTGGCCTGATGGTTTAATGTTACAGACCACCTACCCAGCCAAGGCTGGGAGTTTGGGGCAGACTGAAACCCTAAAGAAGGAAAAAAAAGCTACAAACAAACATCAAATAAACAGGTAAAACTTAGTGGAAAGTTAGAGGAACAAGAGTATATGATTCTGTTTTGTTAGCAGTGTGGCACTTGGAATAGCTTTACACATAAGGAAATAGAAAGCAAAAGGAGCCACTGAGGGAAAAGGCTTCAGACAGACATTTAAAGGCTTCCCAGACAAACCTAATATAATTTTATATACTGAAACACCTTGTGATAAAAGCTGTGCCTGTTCAGATGTTGTTTTACATAACTCCTTTATTGTGCTGTTAAAAGAGGAGAAAATTACAAGTAAACACACGAGGAAGGGGAAGAAAATAAAACAAGTTTATCTCCAGGACAGGCTTTTCTAAGCAGGAGAGCACAGGATAAGATTTCTGTGGTTCTTTTGGGACCCCAACAAGCAGTTTATCTTGCATAAAGTATGGCAGTGTCAGAGAATAGCTGTGTCTCTCACTGTGCTGCTAGCAGTTTAAGAGATGTATTTCTAGTCCTCCCTGGAAAACTTGAAAACACATCTTCAGTTTAAGTCTAGAAGTCAAGTGTGCACTAAATTGTTACTGATAGGAAGTTCTGAAGTAGTATTAAACAGGAGACTAACGGGGCATTAATGCAAAGCTGTAAGAGTTTTGATTTTTAAACTGAAGACATCAGGGCAGGCAGGGAAGGACATGCACCAATACACATCAAGACAAGTGCTGTGAAGAAGTCAGTGGTCAAGTACTGGTATAAGGGAGCATTTTCACAGAGGGGTTGTTACAGACAAACAAGTGAGAGGCACCTCGTGTGCTCTTGAAAGGAATGAAGGTGAATTAAAACTTGGCTTTTGGCTGAAGTATTTGCCTAACTTTATTTACAATCACCCTTAAATAAATCTGTTTACTTCAGGACATTGTGCAGTGCGTTACACACCTGATTGACTTGTCTGTACAGCCACCCTTGCTGAGGTGTTTTGTTGTCTGTCTGGACTTTGAACAGTAATAGAGGAAATTTCTCAAAACAGGAGAATGTGATTGCAAAGCTCCAGCACGTTAGAGACTGCTCACCTCAAGGCAGAGCATTACCACAGTTACCTAAGGCAGTTAAGCTTAGTGTAGGTGAAAAACTTAAAATGATAAAGAAATTAAAAAGCTGTCAAGTGAAGTTTAAGTTTACTGAGAATATTTTCCAGAGACAAGGGCTACACATCACTGCTGTTTGCCTGGCTGCTCAGCTTCCGTGATGATAACACCGTGTAGGAATTTACACAGAGCAGGCTAAAGCCTTTTATTCCCAAACACATTTATCTTCGTCTCAATCACTTGGGAAGCCAACAGCACAAGTGCAGGAGGCCAAGTAGATGCATCCTTGTTTGTGTAAAAGCCAGTTCCTATGCTGCAAATCAGTGAGAAGTGAAAGAAGAGTCGGGCTGCTTTGGTAACCGTGCGAGGGATGTTGGTTTTGGTTGTGAACTCTTCTTTTGGGGTAAGTCTGAGTCGATTTGTTGTTTCACAGGGGAATGGTTGCAGGGAAAGGGAGGGAAGTTTGAAGGAGAAAGGAAAAGTTGATTTAGTCTTCAAGATGGATCTAAAAGTTTTCTTGGTAAATGGATGGTTCCAACCCCCCCCATGGCAGGGGAGTGGAACTAGATGATCTTTGAGGTCCCTTCCAACCCAAAACAGTCTGTGATGTTCCTGTCATAGCTGGTTTCTTCTGACACAATCAGTTATTGGGCTGTAAAGGTCAGTCGGTTCAATGAAGCAAAGTGATGCCTGATACATTTTAACAGGTGCCAGGGCAAGCGTTTTCACTTCACACCCTTAAACCACAGTAAGATTTCAGTTATAAATCGAAATGGCCATTTTCCCCCATCAGAAAAGGAGGAATGTCACCTTAGCAGCTGCAAAGGCTGACAGTAACCTTCCTTCCCGAGCAGGGAGTGTTATTGTTTCAAATGCCCCTTTTAGAGACCTCTCACAGAGCCCTGGGTTGTGGAAAGACACTGGAAACTATTTTGAATCCTTGCAACAGGTGGTTAGAGTCAAACTGTGCTACATAAAAGTTGTCATCTTTCCAACAGTTCCATTTGAGCTGCATGAATTATTCCTTAGCTAGATAGGCGCTTCGCTAAGTCACACTCATAGTTTTTATATGTTCTTTATAATAAGCAGTCAGGGCACGTGTTCTTTCTGTTCTTTCTGCTTCAAAAGGCACGTGAGCAAACAAACACCTAATCCAACACACAGCAGTGGCACAATGGCCAGATGTCATGTTTGTACATGGAAGTATTTCTGTGCAAGCCCAGAGGACAAACGTCCTTCCCGCTGTACAGATGCCCAGCTTTCACTTACTGCTGTTTAAAGGAACCCTGGTGACAGAGCTGGGTGAGCCATCGTGGCACACAGCTACACTCAGGCCTGTTATCAAGGTCTTACACTTGCATTGAACCAGTGGCAGTTTCTTTCACAGCCTTATGTGACACTGATTTTCCAAGATCTGCTCCGGTGTCTGCTGCCTTTTTTCCTCTGGATGGGACCAGATTTGGGCCCCAAGACCCAGTTAGACCACAACTCTTGCCTAAAAGCTAAAGTAAGGAAACCTCAGCTCCACGGTATGAGAGTGGCCTGAAGGATTTCCATTCCTGCTTCTCAAGAGTAACAAACAAGCATCAGACATTATCCTGTGAAGGCTTCACGGCTGGGAGGTCTGAAACCCAGAGAGCCCAGGTCTGAAATCCTTATCAGAAAGGAGTTGCACTTGTTTCTGTAAGTTACAGCTCACATAGCAATGCCTTCACAGAGTATTTTCACAGCATGGAGTTACTTTACACTGACACTATTTTCTCCAGAGGTAGAAGGCCTAAGGAAGTGATCAAATACTGCTAATAACCAGAAACTACTAAAATTACCCTTGCATTGCTACTACCTGTACTCAGTGGAGAAACCAGCTGAGTGGCATGAACAGAACAGGACCGACCCAAGGTAACTGATGCAGTGTTTTACATAAACATCAAATATGTGACATTTTTACAACTGCCTTGTTATTTCCAACAACTGTTGCATTAGGATAAAGAGTGTTTGCTTTTTCCCTTTTTGGCCCTCACAGCCTCAGAACAGCTCGTGCCTGGAGGATGTGCTAAACCATGGCTTTGTATTAATGACACGTGGGCATCTGAAAAGTTATTTACCTATTCAGCTATCAGAGCAGAACCCAAAGGGTTATCTAAACAGCTCAGCAGAACCAAAATGAAGCTGCCCATTAAGGTAGGGGCTGACATTGGCTTCAGTGCCTTATTTCGCATGTCATAGTCACACACTACTCACTTTTGTGCTCATGCTGAAGAGAGTAGGCACCTTTGGGCTTACTTAAGCTCTAACCAGCAGTATAAAAGTTATGAGAGATCCAAGGCTGTGGGTCTTATTTTACTGTTATTACTCCAGTAGCATCTGGGGAAAATGAGTGTGCCTGTCTCCAGAACGGCACAGGATATTCAGAAAACATACAGAGGGACAAAGTCAAGAGGGCTTGTGTCACCCCTGTCACCAGGGAACTGTGGCACAGAAAGTTAATTCACCCATCATCGTGGCTGAGCCAGCTGTGGAGCCCACCCCTTTCAGCCCAGAAGTTACCTGAGCTCAGCAGCAGCTCAATGAACCCATGCCATCACAGGCCTCAGCTCCAGGCTGCCATAGCACTACTCCTCTCATATGTATGGGTGGAAATTCCTGGTAGCATCACAATGCCTTTGTCTAGACTAAGGTTTAGACAATACTAAAAATATATGTGATGCACTTTAAAGAGGGGCTGACCAGGCACTGCACATAAGATATGCTGAACTAGTCAAGGGCAAGATTAGGGAAGCACCACTTTACTGAGCCTATATTCAGGTATATACCACGCCTGCACTGAGTGTTTTTTGGTCATGCTGGAACAGACTGGCTAACCAGTTCTAACAGTTGAAGTCAGAGCAGGAGAAGCGATCAGATCAAAAGTAGGCAAAATACTACTTCACTAATAGCAAAATACTCTGTGGGATTTTAGTAATCTTTAAAACATTAATCAGTTTCCTTGAGACTAAGAAAATCAGAAGTCTGGAACAAAATAGGAATATTTTCAGACAAGTCCTGAAAACAAGTACTTAAACTGTCAAAATGCTTCTCAACCCGTAGCTCCACCACCTGCAGTTACACACCCTATGAAGAGCTATACCAACATTTTCATGATGAACAGGAAGCATCCATAATAGTGATAATAGCTGCTTAAAATTCCAACCTTAATAAGAATTGGTTTTTCTGAATTCTTTATTCAGCTACAGCTTGCTGTATGCGACTCTTCCTAACAGCAATTAATACTCCTTTAAAAACAAAAGTGACTTGGTTTACAGCTAGAGAAAGCATTTATTCTTTGTATACCTAAGAGTCCCAGAGGGAGATTTGGGTGTTCAAGGAATGTGGGGTGGGGTGGGCTGCAGCTTCCCTTCAGCCCATGATATTAGATTAGCCCCAAATTACTGTTTCTGCTGCCATTTTTAGTGATTTGGTATCAGCAGCTACAGACTCTGCTGAGATAAGACGAGGGCATGTAAACTCTGAAGGGTTCACATTGCGGTGCAGGACTCTGTCAGTCTGGCAGCTGGTGCTTTGATGGAGAAGGTATGCTGGCAGCCCAGGGCAAGCTTCAGCAGCTAGCAGCCACTTCCAAAAAAATGTACTTTAACAGAACTGCCCCCAAAAGACTGTTTATTTAAGGATTTCAAGTGTTGTTATGCCTGACACTTGCGTTGACACATGAGTTTTTACAGCGTGAAATGAAATAACATCAAAATGTTTTCAGAAAATGTATTTGGGGATGTGTAAAAGACACTATAAACAATTACCCAGTAAGGATCTGTTGACACACATAATCTATAGCACTGACACATTAGTGCTGGTTTTAAGCAAAGACAGCATAGTGACTGGGTAGGTATCATTTACACTGGAGAAGATGGCTTGCAGAAGAGCATTCGGATATTAAAACACAGAGGACTCAGACTAGAAGCTTGTGATAGTCCCCACACTCTGGGACACTGATGCTGATTCTGGAGAGGAGAAACAAGCTGAGAAATTGAGATCCAGACCAGACACTCCTAACAAATCTGGGAGTCATTAAATCAAAGCGAGACTCTGAGGCCATCCCAGTCCTGGACACATAAATAGGGGTTTTCAAACACAGCAGAAACCATTATTTCAGACAAAGTTTCCCACGGGCCACGTTCTCCATTACCTTGTCCCCTGTGTGGTCGTTTTATTTAATGCAGAAAGCATGTAAACCACTATTGTTCTGGTAGTGTTTCAAGCTTGCTGTAACTGAAATATGACACACAGGGTAGGAGGGAGAGAGACCTGGTAGAATTTTGCATGGACAAGAGATGCTCATTGATCTACTTTCTGCCCCTGGATGCTCTGTTCACCTCATGCTCTTGTTTCCCCCTCCAAACCTCACAACTCACATCCATGCTGGCTTGCAACACAGGAGGTAATGTTGTTAAAGAGTTTTGACTTGTGTTGCTAACTAGAAAACCTGGGAGCTGACTCAGTACTCCAGGCTGTCCAATCCTAGTAGCACTGGAGTTGGGCATTGTATCTTTAAAGATCTTTGTAGGCTGCACTCAGGCTGGTTTCAGGGGGAGAAGGGGCAGCTGCCACAGTGTCACAGAAGTAACCTGGGACTAAGAGCATTCCCAGAAGCAGCGTTACCAAACAGTGTGGATCTGAGCAGCCAGAGGTATGTTTGTCCAAGCCACAAAGTCACTTGGAAATGGGGACAGAAACTAAACTTGAGTTCTGAGAAGGTATTTTGTATTTCTACTGTGGTAGTAAATATCACAATATCCAGAACTTTCCCATTCATTTCACCCCAAACTATTAGTCATTGAATGGGCACTTGAGGTGACAAATTCAGGTTAAAACTGTGGGGTTTATCTCCCCAGTGTGCTGAAATCATCACTGCTGGGATGATTTTGGCTCAATATAGTTCCACAGGGCACTTGGTGAATGCAGAGAGTACACACATGGGAAGTTACCATGGCTTTGCTGAGATACAGTTATTTGTTAAGTAACTTAAGGTAACCTAACTGGTTTTAATTATCTCTCCAGATCCTAACTTTCAGTGAGGAGTTCTAGAGTCTGGTGGTAGCAAGCCCCACCCTTTGTCCTTCAGACAAAGGTTTAGTGAAGCCTGTCTCACTCAGGCTCCTGGTGTGTGAGAAGGGAAAACAGGGAAACTGTTCACAAGCTTGAAATAACACGTTTCAGCTTCAGGAGTTGATTTACATCAGGCATAACTTTGTAGAGAATACATGAGTTATGAACACTAGTCAAGGTCATGGAAAAGAGACGGTCGTGCTTGCAGCTCTGTACCACCACGGTTGTGCATGGAAGATTTGTGTATATACAACAGCAGAGATGCAAGACTGATGCAATTATGTGGCTGCAATAACCTGTTAGTAATTAGGATTTTGAGGAAAATAAGTGTAGAAGAAAGTGAAAACTTGATTAATACCAGAAAATTCCCAGATCGTTCCAGATGTCCTCATACCCACCCAGTGATTCCCACTGGAGTCCACGGGACATGAGGGAAACAGCCAGAGGCACTGCCACTGCAAGGTACAGGAACAGGCTATCCTTTCTCATCCAGGATCATTCCTTGATCCCCTTCACAGAGGTCCCAAAGTCCCTGGGAAGCTAAAAATATCTCTCAGCATAGAGCATGACTGAGAACTCCTGCTTTCAGGGACAGTGTTTGTAACACATGAAGATGTAGTTCCACACACATGTAGTTCCAGCCAAGTGTAAATTACTAAGAAATAAGAACTAGTTTGCATGAATTGAATGGGGTTTTTATACTAACTGTACAGATGAGTAATATTTGTATTCAAATGAGGGTTTTTTTCCCCTGAAAAAATTGTCATCACAAACTTAGTGGCTGTTGAGGCATGGCAGAAAATCATTAGGTCAACTCAAGATCAGAAATATTCTACAGTGAACACAAGAGCTGTTCTCTGAACTTACACTTCCTAGTTTCAAACCTTCCCAAGGGCTAAAAATACATTGGTGAAAGCTGATGTTCCCACTTAAAACCATGATCCTTTAATGGGAGGCTTTAAAAGAGGAAGATGAACTAGAGGGGGGCTGGTGGGTGTGTAAGCCTGACATGGGATTCAGAGTTTGCTCTGGTGAGTAGGAGACAGTTCAGGTGCCTGAGGCCTCCAGATCAATGCAAAAAGTTTACTCTGAGGAACTACCCAAGTGTCAGCTCCCACTGGTACCTCCAGGAAA
The DNA here is from genome assembly GCA_013400835.1 of Zapornia atra. Classification (NCBI taxonomy): domain Eukaryota; kingdom Metazoa; phylum Chordata; class Aves; order Gruiformes; family Rallidae; genus Zapornia; species Zapornia atra. The sequence continues at coordinate 29,239 of VZTU01023562.1, forward strand.
GGGGTGTATGACATTAAGGAGTACTGGACATGCATGGAGTTTATGTGTTAGGCAGGTCAGTGCCTGGATCAGTGCCCAGATGGGCATCTCTCTGTATGCGAAGCCTGTCTGATGAGCTCAGATACTACAGAGTTCAATAGCCAGAAGCTGTCAGTTTTCCATCAATGATTTGTCATCAACAGTGTGGATTTACTAAAATATACAGTGAAGAAATTGAAGATATTTCTTTATCCAGAAAGCAGAATATAGGAGAGGGTTGTCCCATCTGTTTCATGACTCAGGTAGAGCTCCTGCTGACTACAGGGTGAGTGGTAGCTCCTTCCCTTGGAAACAAGGGACTTCCACTGGAACACTACTAAACTCCAAAAAAAGAGTAAGAGGAGGGACTAATCCTACTGTCTAACTACTAGGTGCATAGTCTGTAGAAGAGGAGAGTTTTGTGGTCTGTACCTGCCCTTCACAGAATCCAAGAACATTAGAAATTGAAAGATGATCTATTCCAAGCCCCCTGCCAGAGCAAGATCACCTAGATTAAACCACACAGGCAGGGTTTGAGTGTCTCCAGAGGAGGAGACCACACAACCTCCCTTGGCAGCCTGTCCCAGTGCTTACCCTCACACCCTCATGTTTCTGTGCCCAGGACCCACATGTGTTTGGGCACTGCCAGTACGTACATTCACATTTGCAGCTGTTACCCACATCTATCACCTTGCTGAGGTCTCAGGTATTTTAATGCAGTGAACACTTCTACCCTGCTCTAAACACACAAACTGCTGTTGAACCATCACTGGTTTTCTGCTGAGTGTCAGCACGAGCTGCCAGGCACTTCATATTGCCCATGGCTTGAAGACCTCCAGAGTATTCTCATGGAGTTATTTTTAGAGATACAGTGGATAACAACAAACCTATATTGCTGATTTCAAATATAATCAGTTTGCAGTGCAAACATTCAAAGTCATAATGAAAAGCTGCTGTAACAACAGCGTCCCCACATAGCTGCTGTTGCAGGGTTGAATACACCATTTGTAAGGATTAAATTGCTTTTGCAGTCAAGTGTTGTAATCCATTAGTGATAAGAAAAGGTATTTGTCTATGGGTTGTGGTTAACTAAATTCCTTGTATCAGAAACAATTTCTTCTCTCAGGTGAGCCCAGCACAGGAAATTGTTTAGAGAGTCTGGCTGCAGAGCTGGGAAGAGGGAGCAGTTCATGCTCCCTTCCCCCCAGCACTGACAGCTCACAACTTCACCTTCGAGGGTGTTGCACAGAGCAGCACTACAGACTTGTACTCACAGGATTTCAACTGCTGCATTCAGTAACTCCTGAGTTCTGTAGAGATAGCTGTGCTTTTCAGCTCTTCCTAGGGGTTGTCTCTTCAAACAGCACTGTTCCTTCTTTTGTCTGTTAAATCATGTTAATTGTTATTTTTTAAGATAACATCAGTACCAATATAACAAGTAAATCCTAAATCTCTGGACAAATGGTAGAAAACTTTGAAGATTTACTTCTTGTAAAGGGGAATGGCAGTTTCCCTGCAAAGCAAGCTAGCAGATTGGATTTGCCATCAGCCACATCACTTCCCTTTGGGCTTTGGAGCACACAGGCTAAGTGGTGTTGGCTTTGCATGTTTGGCTGAGCATTAGTAGTGAAGCAGTACATTTCCTAGGGTCTCTTTTTCCTCTGTAAAGATGCTGACAAATGTTGCAGCAGACCTCTAACATATGATCTAACACAGTAAAGCACGATGCATATTACATATCACAGAGTCATGGAAATCAGAGATGGGAAAGAGAGATCAGATGGTAACATCAACCCCCGTCCTGGCACTGAACTGGTATACTAATTATCTTGGCCACTACCTGCTGCCTGACTTATTAACATCCCAGAACAGAATGCAGAATTAAAAAGTTATTTTAGGATCCATCATTCACTGCCCAGGTACAAAGCAAGAATTAGTCCCTTAGCTATTTTGAAGTATTAATTAAAACCCACTGCAACCCCAAGTCTTTGGGATTCTCATGCTATATGCTCATTGTTACAAATAAACTCTGCTCTCTGAAGGGGCTGGTCTCATAGCAAAATGGGGTCAGCAGTCTGTTAGGGGCTGGTCCCCACCCCTCCCAAAACCCCCAAAGTGGCCTTCCTGTGGGATTTAAGAGCTGTTCCAGCAATTTTGAGATGTTTCTAGAAAGCTTAACACCTAGACAAGAGGTGCAGCCAGTGGATTGGACACCCCCTGAGAACTACACATAGGATCCCTGTACTTTACTGTCATAAATAATCCTTGCTGAGTAAGAGATCTTAGGTTTCCAGAGGCTGGCTGTTTGCTGGCTGGCAGTCTTTACTTTGTCCTGTAAAATACCTGAATCTCATTTTCAGCAGAGGAACTGGAATATGAATATTGCAGAAGAGTCAGGCTCCCCACCTAATGTATTTGGCAGGAGGAGCTCCGAGCCACAGGGAAGGCTGGCTAAACCCCTGGAGAAGGACAGTTTACAGTCTCAGTAAAGCCAGCAGCAGAGAGGGGACTCAAACCACATTACATAGGGTTTGCTTGTTTATCAGGAGTGCTGCAGAACTGAGGCTACTGACTTCTGGAAAAGAGTTTAGAGCTGTGCCAGGACGACACCTCCCTCACAAAGGCACCTAGCCACACAGCGATGGCACAGGCTTCACAGCAAGTAATCACATTAATACCAAAGTCTTTCTTGTGGAAAGTGTTTGGAAACTATATATCATCACTGATATATTTGATTTGGCAGGACAAGGGGGAATGGATTCAAACTAAAGGAAGGAAGGGTTAGATTAGATATTAGGGGGAAGTTTTTTACAGAGAGAGTGGTGAGGGGCTGGAACAGACTGCCCAGAGAGGTGATGGGTGCCCCATCCCTGGAAGTGTTCAAGGCCAGGTTGGATGGGGCTCTGGGCAACCTTGTGTAGCTCCAGGCCTGGAGGTTGGTGGCCCTGCCTGTGGCAGGGGGGTTGGAGCTCTCTGATCCTTGGGGTCCCTTCCAACCCAGACCAGTCTATGATTCTATGATCACTAACATGAATATTTCCTACTGCCAGGGTGCTTCCAGCAAAGCCTGGGAGAAGGAGCAGGCAGTTAGTGTTGGTGGTGCTGGAGCTGGGTGGGAGGGCACTAATGCCACAGCATCCGAGTGGGTCACATTTCTCTTCTGGTTTTAATCCCTGTTCATCTGACAGTGATTCCAACTCGTTTTCATTGAGCGTAACCATATGTTCAGTTTTCAGCAGCACATGAAAAAGTAAGGGCACTGTTCACAGCCTGAAATGCCTGAGCAGAGAGGGAAAGGATAATGCTGCATGTGCAGCTCCAGTCATTATTTATCTTCAAAGCCTGGCTTAGATTTACCGCCTCTGTCAATCATCCCCAAGCACTTACTCCATCCCTCCCCCCCCTGTAAATCACATCCATCAGATGTGCTGCTGTCAAGCAGACAGTAAAAGGCCTCTCACCCCTAAAGGGCCTCTCCAGCTGAAAGAAAAACAAGCACCTGATAATCCAGTGGAAACCCTGTGGGGTATAAATATACCTGCAGTATATCAGGTCAGAATAACCACGGGGAGTCTAAAGGTTGGAACACCAGGGTGCTCTGTCCAGCCAAGCCCAGCTCACATGGGCGTCCCCTCTTGCATGGCTCAAGTTCTCCTCAAATGGGAACAGCTTATCCAGTCTCTTAAAACTTAATTCCACCCACCCACCCCCAACGTTTATTTTGCCTCCTTGCTTCAGGTAACACAGTAAAATACTTACACAGCGTCTGCACTGTGCAGCTGAGATTTCTACTGTGGTTTCAAGCAGTTTCTGCCTCCACAGCCATAAAAGAAGGCAACGCTGGAATAAAAATAGCTTTGTCCTTGCACAGAAGGTCCAAACTCTGTGGGACAGCCCTCACTGCCTGCTCAGCCTGGTACAAGTTCACAAGGGTTTGACAAGTTACATTCTCCTTCAGCATACCTTTTTTCTTGCACCCTGTTACACATCAAAAGGGTGACTGGAAATAGATAGATGGAGCTCACCTGATAGATAACTACCCCTCAAGCCAGTTCAGGTTTTGGCCATAGAGTTGGATGGAGTAGTAACTATAGGAGGGCAGACTTCAGGCTCCGTGTTGTAAACACTGTCAGATGCAGAAAATAGTTTCTGGATTTTATACAAGGTATTAGACTATCAAGATGTGATTACAAGGCATGCATTTTTCTGGAAGCCTATTTATATGCAGCTGAACACTGCTTTTGATTCATGAAGCTCCTTTTTTTTTTATATAAAATGCAGTTTGGCAAGTTTTCACCCTTAGTTAACTAATTCCCACCAGAAATACTGCAAGCATGGTTTCCATTTATAGCAAAATGGATTAAGCTGATTTAGAAATACAGTATGTTGACAGAACTATTTAAAAGCATATGGACAATTTGCTCCTTCCTTCATGACAAAAATGAGTGGTAACCATCAAATGCCACACATCAGAACACTAGCCTCTCCTTTCTGGAGAGATCAGTGTAATCTTTTCCAGTTGTAAATCCGAATCCAAAGCAGCCTGATTTATTGTTCTTCACTACCCTCAAAAGGCACCCAGGCATTGACACAGCCCTTTCTAGGCAAAGTTAGTGTAAGTCTCTGCATGAAGTTTTATAGAACATGACTTTGATTGGTACAGTGATTCACAACACTGGGTATTATTGCACTGCAAGTATTTGGTGATGATTGTCTATTAATTGGGAAAGTTTGTGCTGGTGTAACTGAAGCTTCAAGAAATCCATGACAATATAAAACTAACACAAAATGAGAAGAATTATGTTTTGTTTGTTATTAGCATGTGTCTGGTTGGAGCCTCTATAATTAAATAGTCTGTTTGGGCCTTATGGAAAGAAACATCTTTTGGAGACTTGCTGTGATTGTTTCTGTTCTACTGCAGAAAAGCAGCACATCCATATACTCAAGTACACAAATATATACACACACAAACACAGTGTGCCCTTACAGAATTAAAGTATTTATAATTAATATAGAAAATAGATTAGGCTTTTTTAAAAATCCCCAGGTAATGTATGGCTCAGTAAAAAAAGACAAGACAGTATTTGATGACTACCTAGGCCAAACTTCCCACTTGCTCTAACTGATGTCAGGCAGTTTCTGACTCTGATTATCTCCACTGATTTTTATTAGGTTGGCAACAGTTGTGTCTGCTGAAGTCAGTGGTAAAGGATTTGTTAAGGATCCTAAGCAATAGCCCAGCCTGTGGAAAGTCCTAATCACACAGCAAGTATAGAAAGGGACTTACTAGACACAGGAATTGATGTTTCCTTGAAATACTGAAAAATAACTGACTGGCATCATCCAGCAAAGTAATGAACCCTAGGGTGAGACCACATCACCTTCTGTGGCAGTGCAGCTGATCAGTTAGTCCTTCATCCCCCCCCAAGCCTATTACAGCAGCTCTCTGGAGTTTGAGGGCAGTCATACTGCTGTTGCTGCCCCATCACCCAGTAATCCTGCAGGTCAGAGGGCAGGGAAGTGCAGTACACCCTGTGCACAGCTCCAGCCACGTTACAGGGAAGCTGCCACCATCATACTAGACAGCAGGCATGGGCTGGGCTCATCCCCAGTTCTCCTGGGTTGCCAGCTACGATAAAGGTCAGGATTTTCACATAGGCATCTGAGAAGGTATCAGAGCAGGAAACGATGCTATGTATCTTTCACCTGAGACACTTAGATTGGTTTCAAGTATCTGCACAATTCTGTATTCAGAGCCAAAGAAAAATATGTATATTGGGGTATAAAAGGGAAGAGGTGGGAAGATCCATGAGCAAATCCCTATAGCAAGTCCTACCCTCAAGCATAGGGAATTCTTTAAAGTCTGGTGGGAACAGTAATATTTCTTATTTAGAGTAAGCATGCTGAACTGGAAAATGCAAACCCTCTGACTGTGCACAAGCAGCAACTGAAAGAATTTTCAGGCAAAGTTGGTGAAACTCTGTGTGCCTACCCCAACCAACAGCCAACTCAGCCTGTGGTCACTCTCTCCAGCCATTTGCTGGATAAAGCGAATTCACCTTATAGTGAATAACACCACTCTATTTCCCTACAAACACACTTAGACTAATGTCACAAATACTTCTGTTAATGATCCAGGACATCCACACTCTAATTATTTCTTCTCTTTTTTACACCTCAACAATTATTCAAGTAAGCAAAGTTACCAAAAAGCTTTGGGAACAAAGCTGAGGTGTGAAAAAGCAGTGTGACCTTAGAAAAGCTCAGCAGCAGCAGCTGTCTTCTCTGAGCAGCTGTTTGCTCTCAGCAACACTGTCCAAAAAAAATGCAGTTCACAACAGTGTACTGATTCATGGAAGGCACACTTGTATCTGAACTCTGTATTTGCCAAGGTACCTACATCATGAGAGGGGCTGGGCAGGTGGTACTAAGCTGTACTGAGCAAATCACACGTGTTTTGATAGCTGCATCTCTGGTAGGGACACCTAACAGTAAGAAATTGGGGGCAGAAGGAATATAACACAAGAAAACTCCCAGGTTTATGTGTTACTGTTCTTAAGTGATGCAAATGATGGCAATTCCAGTACCAAAACCTGGAAATCCTGAATACTCAAGCCAATCAAGGAGATACATTGGAAAGCAAAGTTACTCCAACAGGTGCATGCCAAAATTATTCCAACCCTCCCTTGCTAACAAATATCAGATGAAGATGGTTTACATTCCCCTTAAGCACAGCAGTCAGATGTTTCACTCCAAGAGTGGCCAGCTGGAGAAATACCCCCAGTACAAAAATGCCATGCACCCCAAATGCTCCATGGAAACACCACCGGCGCAGCAAGAAGCATGTCAGTGCTGACACTCCCAGCTGCTCACGGAAGAGCATAGCATGAGGCAGGTTTAGGTCTGTGTTATTACAGATTAGCCTGGTTACTATCAAGACCCAGAGTCCCTCAAATACTTGACTGACCATCCCTAGGTAAGGCAGCTATTGACCACCAGGTACATTAACTTACAAACCTACACACACACAACCCCTCTCTCCCCATACTTGTATATACATCTTGAACACAATTTTTAGAAGGTTTTTATGGCTTAGTACATTCCCAAAATAGATGCCTACATCTACAGGCTTGAAATATCTTACCCTCAGGAGTTTTTTAAAAAAATACATATAATCATGCCACATTTTTGAGAAAAAGTCCTTCCTATTCTGGGATCTTATTGCACTCAGCTTTGTTATGGATACATCAGTGTCTCCAGGGCTCAGCACACTGAAATAATGGTAATCCAATTGTGCTGAAATATTTAAGGGAGTTTGTTGCTGTAAGAACATTCCATTGGACTCAACCAAGACACACAGCCAGAATGTTTTCAGAAACGAAAGCTGTGGCTTTCATCCAACTGCTGTGAAAGTAAGTGGCCAGGGTATCATCTGGTTAAGTTGGGCTTGGATTGGACTCTGCATCACACTACCTGGTTCATGTAGCAGTTTGTTAGAGTTACACAAAAGGAGTTACCAGTGACACCAGGTGTATGGCTAGACTTAATAGTAAGTTGGTTTACTCTGCCTATTAACTGCCTGAACACCGCACAAAGTGCCATATTTCAGTCTCACCTTTCATTAACCACCCAACAAACTGTTCTCACAACCTCATTTGTACCATCCATCCAGCATTCCACCCTCCTTTTGGCTAAACATACTCCCCTGTGTGTTATTTATTGTTAGTTTTGAAACCTCTGAAGCACACAGACACAGCTTGCATGGTTTTACACAAGTCATTTCAAGATTTTGAGATTTGGGGAAGTTCTGATTAACTTTTCCAATATATGCAGCTCTCAGTCATGTCACACAGATCAGGGCTTCCTCTTATTATAAGTTGTGCATGTGCATCATAGATACTTGGCCTAGACCTGAGAAAACAGCTATGAAGTTACTAAGCATTGACTTTGAGCACAGAAATGGTGAAATTAAGAAAAAGATAAAATTGTACAGAAAAAGCACATTTACCTATTGGAATTGTTAAATCTTATTGCTGGTTGAGTATCTCACAGGACCAGATGTCTTCTAATAAAAATAGTTACCTTCATTACAGTGGAAGTCCCTGGCTGACTTGCTGGTGGTGAAGCTGACTTGCTGGTGATGAAGGCCACCACTGCAGCCTGATGAGATAAGGGTGTGTTTTCTTGGGGGGGTTGTTACAACTGGCATTTCTAATTTGTTATCTGTATCAGTGAAAGAGTGAATGGGACAGCAAGGGTGAGATTCATGACATTGTAACAGGAATTAAGAGGGGAAAGGGAACCCTGTTAGAATTCTCCAAAGTTAAACTTGTAAACAGAAAAGGAGGATACACAGTAAAAACACAAATGAATAAAAAAAATGCTAATGCTTTTGTCTTTGGCAGTTGTTTTCTAAGGAGTGATACAAGGCAATTAGGGTGATTTGAACACTTCTACCCAAGTTACTATGTGAGAACTACATCCTGAAGCTTTTCAGGTGAAGTCCTGCTTTCAGTGTTCACCTCATGGAAATCAAGGGTAAGTTGTGACCACATGGTCAGTCTTACTCCTGGAGTGAGAGTGAGGAAAGATGCTGACAGAACTCAGCCCAGAAATACTCAGGGAAATATTTCCAGGTTTCCTAACCCAAGGCTGAGGAGCCAATTCCAAGAAGAGATAATGCAAATTTCATAAACACAAACCAGCTGCTCACTTTAAATCAGCAAGATGCTTTCTTTCAGAGACAGGCCAGAAAGCTGAGTGTGCTGAAGAATGAAACTGCTTTGTTAGTTTTGAAACAACTGTCATTTATCTGCAGTGAACTTGTTATTTAAAAATCATTGCAGCTTAAGGCTTAAATTAAAATCTTTTGAAATGACACCGTTAGAGCTGTATTAAATGGCACTGTGTGCTGCCCTGAACAGTGTGTGTGTGTACTTGTGTATGTTCTAAGAAAAAGCACTAAGGCTTCCTTCACATGTCAATTATTTTCCTATCTAAACCACACAAGATAGAGCTGCTAAATCACTCAGCATAACATGCTGTGTCGACTTTCTCTTCTCATTTCTGGGGTGAAGATGGTTCAAGTGCATCATGTGAAAAAGGGGATGTACCAGCAGTGGGAAATATCCAGTCTCCTGCATCAGTTTGTCTTTTTCACTTACATGACCAGTTTCACAACCCTGAAGATGCCTCCTAGTCCAGTCTCAGCAGTAGCAGGGGTGCTTTGAACCACTGCTCTGCACCAGCAGAGCTCCATCCAGCTCACCATTCAATTCTGGGCTTTTCCACTGCTGGCACTGTTTTGATGCAGGATACTGTTTGTAATTAAAATCTGTATCTTATTTGACTTAAGGCAAACAGTCAAGCTGGCAGGTTGTGTGTGCTATTTTAGTCAGATGTGTGGGTCTGCCCCAGTTCCTTGCATTTCCCTTCTGCTGGACACCACACGGGTACTCACGCCAAACCTCCTCCTGTGTTTGTACTGGCCCATGCTGGGAGGAAGGGAGATATTCTAACCTCCTTCCAGAAGATTTAAACCCATGATGTATAGTCTTGTTCAGGGTGATCCAAGCAGTCTGTGGTAGACTTGGAAAGTAAGCCCAGATCTCTAAAATCCTATCCCAGCACGACAAGTTTATGAAGAGTATTTGCAATGCAGCTTGTTGTGAAAATAGGGTTTTCATCATTGTTATGGGCATTGCTGTGATTCAGGAGAGCTGATGGATCTCACAGCTGTTGTCATAAACAATTGGCTTGCTCAGTATGAAAGCCCATTGACTACCCCCATGCAGAGGTCATGAGAAGCGTGAAGCAGCCCAACAATTTTCACTCTGGGTTTGAGTGAACAAAGTGAAGTTTGCATGAAACCATCTGACTCTCACCAGATTGTTCATCAGAATGATGTTAAACAGCAAAATGCAGGGTGTTAAAGAATACCCACTGATCAGGGTTGTGCAAAACCAGAGTTTGAAGAACAAGGGAAATCTACTTCACTATTAAATGAGTGGAACCTGGCTCCTTCTCCATAGCAGTGGAAGAGCTTAGCCCAGCCTGTCTTTCCACCTCTTCAAGAAAATAGTTGAATAATTGATGATATTTTATAGCAAAAAAATTAGTAATCATTAAAGCCATTATTACTCCCTTTCTTCTCACTGCTAGGAGCTGCTGTGGCATGTTTTTTGTTAGATGTTATGTTTCCTGGCCTGACCAGTCACACAGTCTTAGTGTTACTACACTGCAACTTGCTACATGGTGACCAGATGTATTTTAGTAGCATGAAAAGTGCCAGCAGAATGTAGCTAAGCACAGCTAGCACTGGTTGGATGAAAGGAAGGAAAACAGAAGCAGCACTGGTATTATTGTCAATAATAAATTACTTCTCAGGCACTTGATGGGTGTAGGAAGCCTTGTCTTCTCCTTGGGCAAAACATCTATCACAGCACAGAATCACAGCATCACTAGGTTGGAAAAGAGCTATCAGATCAAGTCCAGCCAGACCTGCACTCTATGTTTACTTCTACTTGCAGTTTAGCAACTCATTGAGGATTCTGAAAACAGAGGGGATGTCATTTCCAATCACATATCTTCCCTATTTCAGAGTTACCTTGCTGAAAAACACGTAGGATAAAATCTACCACTGGGATTTAGAGGCAAACCCAGGGTGAGGTGACATTTTACTGTGGAAAACAACCAACACCTTGACTTGTTGGCCAAGAAACAGGTTGAATAATACCAATACAGTCAGGGACATCCAGACAAAATTCATAAAATATTGAGACTGACAACTAAATAATGTTTGTACATGCAACAACATTTTGTCATCATATTATGTTCATCATATTATGTTCAAACAGGCAAAGAGTTTCCTAGGTGATGATTTCAAATATCAGGAAGTAGACATTTCCTACAACTGCACCATTGCTATAGAGCAGGAAATAGCCTTAAGCCCCAAACTCACTAGTAAAAATGGAAAGGTGATTTCAAGAAGTCCTTGCTTTCACAGAACACTACAGAGCACTGGCAAGTGGATTCCTCATGAACAAACCACAGCCTGGTGTAATTTAGACACATGTAAATAGCACTGGAGTTGTTTCAGACTCGTATCAGTGTAATTAAGAACAGAAGTTGGATAGCATATACACATACATATACACAATAAGCTTTCCTCACACTACTGTATAGCAGGGCTTTAGAATGAGAAAAGCTCCTTTAAAGAAGCAGCAGCAGCTTGCATTTGGGATTACAGACTTCTGTCTTTTGCTTGTTTGATGCTGAACTTGTGCAACTAAATAATTGATTCTCCCTTGATAATCAGAGTTCACATTTAGGTTTCTGGACTGTTTTTCTTGAAGTGTTTTGTTACTTTGCCTTGGAAAGTACTATTCAAGAAGGGCAGTAGTGAGTAATTGCAGTTTATGTACTTCTGGCTGGAGCATGGCCTAGGCTGGGGGTTTGGCTGATGCCTTTTTCTGTCTATACAATTGTGTTCATGTCTTTCAGATGTTAAAAACCCTTTTCATCAGAATGTTCTAGGAGTGGGTCAGTGCTGTTGCCCATGGCTTTACATATGGAGATCTATAGGTGCAGAGGGGTGATGCAAGGGGCAGAAGGCAGCACTAGAAACCAGTGCTTGGATCTTATTTCTGCAATCCAAACACTGGATTCTGCTGTCTCCATATAGAGTTAAAGAAGAAGTTGCAAACTGAGTTCTACAAAGTGCATTCAAGTTGCACTGGCTATTTTTGCTATGTTCAGAACTAAGGAGCAACATCTAACAGTGTAATGGCAGGCAAACCACAATAAAGACCCTTGTGCATTCAGACTGGTGGTGTTGGATAGCTACTCAGGAGAGTATTTGGCAATGCTGTCACTTTATCAACCACAGAGCAGTTCATCTGTAAACCAGAGGCAAGGGCCACATACTGGCTACCCTTGTTGAAGTGGGGGAGAGGAAGAGGATGATTTTTGTGGTTTCAAAGGGGCAGCTGGTAGAATGAAACCTCATGGAAATGCCTTCAGCAAATTATCACTCATTCTTCCACAGTGATCGCTGGCAACTCACACAGCCCCTCAGGACTGTGGGCAGCTAGGCACCAGTTAGAGTCAACCAGAATTGCTCCAAGCTTCTCTCTGGAGCTCAAGTGGTCTCAGCCAAAGAATGCAAAGGGGCTGGTTTAACCTCTGCCTCCAGGAGAAACCTAAAGCTTAACAGACTTTAAGAGTAACATCTACCAGAAAGACCTTGATAAGGACACAGTGTAGACCTTGAACAGGATCAGAGTAAGTCTTTGCATCCACAGCAAAATACAACCTTTCCTGATCCAGTTTTATGCCTGTTTCTTCCTTAGCAAAGGGGACAGTAGGATGCAACCAACACAACAAGCAAAGTACCAAAACCCAGAAGGATCCAACCCATAACAGACATTCTTGACCTAATACAACTAAAAATCAATTTTGATAGCAACATAAAACACCTCATTAAAAATAAAAACACTCCTGATAAAGCCAGACAGTGATAGCAACACGTCTTACCGATAGTTTGGGAATCACCAGGCAGAGCTGAGGCAGTGAGCCAGGACCATGGTCAAGCCAAGAAGTCCAGACAAGTCAGGAACAGGCCTGGAGACTGATGCCACTCCAGCACGGCTCAGGAAGGGACTAAACTCCCAGGGCTGAGCTTAAGTAGACTTCTGGGCCTGTGGGCAAGGACCTCAGGTGAGACTGGTTAGAGATCTCAGGTGAGGCTGGTCAGGGATCTCAGGTGAGGCTGGTCAGGGTCATCAAGGCCTCTGAGTTCCCTAGGCAGTCCCTGTTTCTCTCAGGGCAGGACAAGGATTTCCTGTCCTGTAGGGAGGCAGGGAGGCTTTCTGGTCCCAGGGCCATATTCTGCTCTCGCATGTTTTGCTTTCTCAATCTGGAGTGAATTATCTGTGCTTGTAAGACCCTTAGAGTGCCACAATGTCTTCTCCGCTGCCAGGAAAGGGCAGAGCTTTACTCCCCCTCTTTTTCACACGCTCCTTGAGGGTGCCAGTCTTTCTGCACAGGGCCTGTGCCGCAGATGGTACTCACAGCCTGCGCAGAGCCTGTGTCACCGGGAGACTGGCAGCTGCCCCTCCAAGAAGCGAGGGACAGGAATAGCAGGGTTGCTGCAGGTCACTGCACCGCTGTGAAAGTTCACACCACCTGCTATAGCCCTGACAGGGTACCCAGAGTAAAATAACAGCACTTCAAAAGCACTCAAGAGCTAGCTCAGTTCCTTGGGCTGGCCAGCACAGCTCTGCCCCGTTCCAGTGACAGTACATGGCACCAGCAGGGCTGGTGGGACTGCTTAGAACAGTGGCACGAGTTTTGCTTTCCAAGTTGACTCCTTTTGCTGTTTTATCTTTCCTCTGACAGAGGCTTCATAGGTAGCTTGGGCGAGGGAGGCACAGCCGGGCATTGGCCATGGCAGTAAAAGACTGTCTTTATGCTGATCTCTGTGAGCTCCATGCATCACCAACCCTGCTTTCTTCTCAGGAGGGCGATAAATAGGAGCTTTGTATGCTTCTCCCAATTCCCTGCACAAATTTACAGGACAACTAAGTTGCTGACTTGTCCTTAGGAGAATAATTTGCTACCTTTGATACCCTAACCAGACAAAATACTCGCTTTCTCAAGGAGGACTGACAAACACACCAAGAAAGCACACATAAACACTGGGGAGGGGGTGATAGTGGTAAAATTCCATTTGTAAAGCTCTAAAACGAGCGCTGGCCACCCCGGCTGTGTAGCAGCTTGTAGCCCTGAATGTATGTTCACTTACACTTTCCTATTCTTATTCCTCTGGTAATAAAAAGCCCTCTCCCTTTTCCCCTCTGCCCATTTCTTAAACCTCTCCTCCAGCCAGGGCCTGATTTCACTTGCGGACCCAGTGCTGCCCCGTCCTGCAAGGGCAGGCCGCGGACCAGGGTCCTTGCCATCACCCTGGCCAAGAAGGCAGCTGTCGGGGCGAGCGGGCAGCCGGGTCCCTGTTCCTCCCCTTCTCTCCCTTCCCCCTGCCAGAGGCAGCCCCCTCCCCTGGGGTGCTGGGCTGCTGTAACGGGATCTCCCCGCTGCTCACCGCTCGGGACTTTGTTTGTCTTGGCACACCGCTCACTGAGACGCTTTAAAACAGAAAGCAAGTCGAAGCACTTTTGGCTCACTTCCTCGCCTCTTCTCCCCCCCTTTTCCTTTCTTGAGACAGTTTATGAATAAAATAGCGATATTCTCTCTTAAAAGCATTCAGCTACAGCATTAAGATTGGGATTGCAAGGGCTCTTTCCAGTGTTCAGAAGTGGCAGATGTTTGCAACAGGCACAGTGGGAAAAACCCATCCTGGATTCCTGCAGCGGGAAGTTAAGGTGCAGGCTCGATTCTTGGTAGAAATATGAATCCTCGTAGATCACTTGCTGCATTTTTTAATGACACTTAAACATAACCAGATACAATTAATACTGGAGGAGCAGGGAGCTATTCTAAGCAGCGGGATCTGAAAGTGCCGCGTTCAACTGAAGGCGTATTCACCATTCACTTAGAAACAGGCTGCAAACAGTCTGTGGGACATTAACTGAAACAACATTTCACCCAAATGGAGTGTTTTAATTCGAGCTCATAGGAAATGCTAGGCAAATATATGTATCTGTAAAGGATTCTGTAAGCACAAAACAAACGCTACTTCCCGTGCTGCTTTCTTAGCAGGGCTGATGGTTTAGAAAGTGTGCAGGAATTTTAATCTCTCATGACCGTGTAGCACAGTGCTTGAGTCTATATGGGGGATGGAAAATTTACGTGTACCTGGAAGCAAAGATAAATCACCGCCAGCCCAAGCGCTTGGCAGGCTCCACAGCCTCCTCCAGCCACCCATCTGCACATGGCAACTCACTCCAGACGTTTCCAAGACGGGGATATCTGCTGCAGGTTTTTTTACGCAGCGGCACCGCACCGTTTGCGCTCACACGACTTGCAGGGAGCTGAGCTGTGAGACTGTGCAAGCTGGCACAGCCAGGGTCTGGCCCGGTCTTCTGTGATTTTACCCTAGTTGAGGATGTGGTTCATGACATAGGAAAGTGAGAGCAGCTGGGGCTCAACAGAAAATCTGTCACATCTACAGAACCATAAAGAAACAGCGTGCAATCCGAACACACACAAGTTTGCAATTCTTCAGCACAGCTCTGCTGACATCAAGGGCTGTGGGGCTGATACCAGCTGGGAGCGCGCCCCAGCATCTCCTGAAGCTCACACTAGCTGTGTGAAGACCGTAATCCGTTTCTTCTTCCCTCTGTGGCAAAGGGAAACCAACTGGAAGAGATACCGTCTGAGAGCAAGGCTGCTCTGCGGTAGCTCTGCAAAGGCGTAAGGCAGGATGCACAAGGAACTCCCAACAGCCTGAGCTCCGCTCCACACCCATCTGTGCAGTCAGGAGAAAACCACGGCCTTTGAGACAGCCCAGTGACTCTTGCTGTAGAGTTAGCATTTCCAGTAAATAAAGACCTTGCACAAAATATAAGCGTTGGTCTGAGACTTGGTATCACCAAAGAGTTTCAGGAGAAAATAACCCCACATTTTGTAAGGTCTTTCCAGCCAAATAACAATGGAACAAATCCATCTCTCTCCATGTTACTGCAATCCCAGGGGTTTGTTTGCCAGGCTTTGCTTTAAATCTTACCTACCTTACTGCAGAAAATTAAAGACATCTGAGAAATCAGAAGGAATTCCAGATAAAAAGTTGATACAATACTGCAATTGTACAGGTTCTATTTATTCTACAGATAAATCTCAAGTTTTGATGACTTCAATAAGTATGTAGGAGATAGAGATACTAACCTGACACCATGTTACCCAAAAGAAAGAAACAGAACATTGGAAATAAAACACAGTAGAAGGTATTAAAATGCTTAGTCCTTTTGTATGCCACCTCCTGTGCTGCCACAGCACCTGCAGCATGACCAAGGGCTACATATCTGACACATTTTGCATGGCAGTACATGTTGTGGTTCAGAGCACTGTGCTGTTTCACAGTGTGAAGGCACTGGGTTGTGCCAGGGAGAACTCAGGGTGTATTTTATAACATCCTTACTGCAGTGATACTTGAGGGTGAATTATTTTTGTGCCACTGACACTGGGAGACCTGCTGGCTTGTGCCCTTTCCCCATTTTTGCCTGATTGTTCAGGAATCTTACTGGGAGGTAGAAAAGGGGGGGGAAAGGGAGGAATGAGATGGGATTGTTGGTAGGTTTATTGATCAGCAGTCGATTCCAGAATACTGATATTTGCAGATCTTGAGATTTCTTTGGCTAGAGACTGGCCAAAAGTGCCCTAATAAGAGGGTGTAAGTAAGCCTGGTTCTAACCAGCCCTACTCACAATGCCTGCTCTTAAATACCAAGATACACCAGTGAAAATTTAAAGCTTATGGGAACACTCTGTATGTAACAACAGTGAATTCTGAACATTATGTTCTGCACTCCCATAATGTTATTGTTGTTTAGCATAACATAGTATTTAGGTAATAAGAATATGTTCCTGGGTAGCTCTTCTGAAGATATTCTTCTACTGGAAAGGTGTGCAATAGCTGATGATGCTAATTTCCAGGTAAAGCAGATACACAGTAACTTAATAGCCAAGGACCTAGAGATAGATTTTTCATCACCATTTAGATTTTCTTTGAGGTCACCTGCAGAGATTTACACAAGCCTGATGACTAAAGTAGCTCTCAGGAATGTTAGTCTAGTATACACTAGTCTACTAAAACCCAGTTAAAAACCATCTAAACCCAGCAACTAGTGACAGCTGGTCTCTTGGGTGATGGTCACAAAAGAGGAACAAAAGTTTGTCCACAGAAACTGGGCTGGTTTGGGAAAATTAACTGGTGTTTCTTCTGTGGAGGGTCAGAGAACCAAGTAGTTCGGACCAGCTGCAGGGCACGGCTCATGCTGGCTCACTTCTGCTGACAGTTAATTTCTGTCACCGAGGTGATAAATTGGATTATCAGGGGGCAGAATCAGGAGCATTCCAGGTGACAGAGCAGCTGGAGCACACAGTGCTGCTCAACTCGGACATGGTGAAGCCAGCCCCTGCATCACTGCAGAGCACAGACTGGTGGGGATGGAGATGGCACTCCAATATCTCACCCCAAAGCTGCTGCTGTGTCACATTAGGACAGCACAGTTAGGAACAAGCACAATGCAGGAAAATGCAGCATTTCATAAGAAAAATGGTGTCTCTCAAAATCCTGTTCTAAAAACCTATAAAAACTGGTGTGGGAGGTATTGCAAAATAGCCTCTCCCTCATTTAGAGTCTGATCTCGATGCAGTGTTAATAAATGTCAACATTTGCCTTTTATTAGTAAGAAAATAGTTTTAATGGTTTGTGCCTCTGCTTAATTTAATAAAACTGTTTCACATCTCTGGTATGAGTGCGCTGAGTGGATGGGACTTGTTAAATAAGTGTATGCCAGTGGATGGTAGTTATTAAAAAATCAGTGCAGGCCAAAGGCTGTCAGACAAGCTTACTGCTGAATAACGGGTGCCATAGACAATTGGGCTTAACAAACAGAAGAGAGCTAAGGCAAAGCATGATGTCAGGCTAACATGCCATGTGCTGGTCTTCAAGATCACAATATTGCCTGTTGTTTAAGCACATATTTCCTCCAAAGTCTTTCCTGAGCATATGAGCTAGGATGTCCTGGGAGCAGTGCTGTCCTACGTAATACTGTGCTGTTCAGCTCATAAACAAGGGCAGCGTGGGATGTGTGATGTGCACCCATACGTGTAGCAGGGTGTGCTGCTGGGCTAGAGAGCATTTTAACTGCTGGTATAAACGGAGAGGCAGATTCACTCTGGTGAAGAAACCTCACCAGTGGCTGCAAAATGCACGGTAAAAGTCACAGCTGAAACTGAATCCCTAAGAAAGGGGAACATTCTGAGGAGCCCTTCACTCCAGCAGCACTCTAGGGACTCCGTTGTCTTCTTTTGCATGGACCTTTTTCTGCTCCCCTGGAGTTCTCAGCAGCATCTCTTACCCCAGTCGCTACGGCAGTGCAGGGAGATGCACCATCCTCTGTGGCTGAAAGGAGGGGACCCACTCACCCCCAGACATGCAGATACGGTACCACTGGCTCAGAATACCATCAAATACCATGATGACAAACTCATTTTATGGATCCAATTGCTGTAGGAAGACACAGATGTGAAACAGGCATCTGATGGCTTTGTATAATCTTGGCTACTTAACAGAGACGTGGGAGAGCTCGTAGGAGAATGGGGCACAGGAGAATACAATTGTGCACAAAACTGGAGGAGGGTCACACCCTGCACTGTCCTTTTGCCAATTTAGAAGACAATTACAGAGGAGAGGCTTTGCTCAAGCCACACACATTGAAAAAAGTGGAATTAGAGGGAAGTGATTAAGAGAAGGGTTAAGAGGGGGAAGATGTAAATCCAGTCTCCTGGGCTTTATTTAGAAATGTCTGGCAAGCAGGGCTTCCATAGCAAGTCAGAAAGCACATTTGCATTTTGAAGCCATGACAAAATACATGTTATGCTCAGTAATGTTACACTTGGGCAGTTCCAGTTGCTTTTAATTAAGTTTGTACGTTCCATGTATGCATACAGATGCAGAGATGGATGGCCTAAGTTAACTGCTTGTCGCCTGCTTCCCAGGAAGGACACAAAGAACTGACAGTACAACTGTGGATATTTGACCACCAGAACTCATAACCACACCTTGGCCCCTCTCTCCATTTCATCTGGGGACAATCATATGTCATGTATCATGCCTTATAAGAGCCAAGGAAAGGCATTTAAGAATGGAAACATTCATAGAATCATAGAATCATAGAACAGTCTGGGTTGGAAGGGACCCCAAGGATCAGAGAGCTCCAACCCCCTGCCACAGGCAGGGCCACCAACCTCCAGGCCTGGA
>VZTU01023562.1:48553-97362 GCA_013400835.1 Zapornia atra
CCAGCTCTGGACACAGGACTCCAGATGGGGCCTCCCCAGGGCAGAGCAGAGAGGGACAATCCCCTCCCTGTCCCTGCTGCCCCCCCTCTGCTGATGGAGCCCAGGATCCCATTGGCCTTGCGAGCTGCCAGAGCCACTGCTGGCTCATGTTCAGTCTCTCATCCACCACAATCCCCAAGTCCTTCTCAGCAGGGCTGCTCTCCAGAAGCTCTTCTCCCAGTCTGTATCTATGGCTGGGATTCTTCCAGCCCAAGTGCAACACCTGACACTTGGCAGTGTTGAACCTCATTAGGTTCCCCCTGTCCCATCTTTCCAGCCTGGCAAGATCCCTCTGGATGGCTCCTTTCCTTCTAGGGTGTCGACCACACCACTCAGCTTGGTGTCATCTGCAAACTTGCTGAGGGTGCACTCAATTCCTTCATCTTCAGGTGATCAAAGAGGCAACCAAAGTCCCACATCCTACAGCACATATTCCGTGTAGAGATTGAGATGGACGAAAGTTAATGCAACATTTTAGGCAGCCAAAAGTAGAAAGAAAAGGGAGAAGTACCAAGTGTGTAACTTGCACTGGAGAAGTAGATATTTGGGGGGTGGGGACACATGCCAGAATTGACTTGGGTGTAGCTATGGAGCAGTCAGGATTCATTTTCCCAGCACCAATCAAGCAGCCACAGGAATAGAAACAAAGGTTTTATGAGGAGAACCTTGCACCGTGGTTTGGCAGGTGCCTCTGCCAGGGTGAAGTGTTCAGAGAGACCAGAATACGTTATTGTTCAGCCCAGCAATGTGGAGTCTTGGGCTTTAGTCATATAAAAGGAAAATAGTAGTTACTTAAGGAGTTGCTGAAAAGAGCCTCACTTTCTAAAGTAGGAAATTGAGCTAAATACTTCAAAATGGAAAATTTAAAATGCAGTCAAGGCAAGTGAAAAAATATCCTTGGGTTAAAGTGAGCTACTTTGGCTTAGGCCTCTGAGCATTAATTCCTGCCAGCAATACTTAGAAAAAATATAAACTTAATTAGGACAGAAGGACTGGTGTGGGTATTTGCCTTATTTCTACAGATCCTCCAATGTTGCTCCATTTAGCCCTGCCAATGAATCTTTTTCTTTGATCTTAAACTAACAGGATTAAAACCAACTTGTTAGAACTGAATCCTGAGGTCACAGTGAAGATTTGTTAAGGCAGAACTTTGTTAAAGCTGCTATGTTTTCTTTTAGAAAAACAAACCCAGTTATTTATAGACCTTATTATTCCAAAAAGCTCTCATTTCAGAGTTCCTTCATTATGATGGCAGAAAATAATTATATTTTCTCAGTTAGATATGTTTTAGTTATAACAAAAGCTATTTGTCATTCCTCACCCATTCAGTCTGGGGCTAGAAGGGGCTGTGTTCTGCAAATGGGCTGTGCCCAGCATGTCACAGCATTTTGGTGTTTGGGAAGACTGGCAGCACCTTTTCTGGAGCTCCTACACCATCCTTTTAGAAATAAGTAGAACTCTGAAAATCAATATTCACAGTCCTGTTACTTTCTTGCATTTCCTGCATATTCAAAAGTTAAATTGCTTGACTAAGGTAACCCAGAAACAAAGGGCAATATAGCATCTTTCTCTGCATGCTGGAATCCTATGGAAGAGGCACCTGAGATGATCCAGAAGGGATCATCTTCATCATTCATGGGCTCAGCTTTCTGGTCTTCACTCTGTGCCAGCGCAGCTCATAATGTTACTGGGAATCTCACAGAATTATTGGGAATCTTGCCCCAATTTTGTAATAATAAAGAGTAAATCACAAAGCATTGTATCATTTGATTCCAACATCTTTACAGCAATTTTATGTTTGAAGTGTTGGCAGCAGCCTTGAGGTTACTCACATTAATAACAAACTCTGTAACAGCATTTACTGCTACATGGGATTTAATAGATGAGTTAAACATGGTAGTGGTTTCATTATTTAGCAGTGGCCTTATGTAGCAATGTTATTTTTACTAGCAGTGGTGCTATATTGTAAAAATTGCTCCTATTATGAACTGCAAACCTACACTATAAACCTGAGCAAAGTGCCCAGTCAGCCACACGTACCTGCTGCATCCCATATCAACACACTCCCTCTCATGTCTACCACCATTTAGTACCCAGCTAATGAGAGGAAGTCAGGAGAGGTGTAGAGAGTGTGTATTCATGTAGAAAACGTGCACCTTACTCCTTTATGAGTAGTCATGGAGTGTAGGTGCATGTGAGTGACGGTAAATGAGTGGAGCATGGCCAGGAGATTAATTCACAGAGGTTAATGCACACAGCTGAAATACTGCAGCAGCTCAGCACTGTGTTGGGAAAATGCAGGAGAATGTCATTTACAGGAAAGCCCTGAGGAGCTGTCATCATCTCCCTGGTTTGCTGGGACAAAATATGTTGGAGAGGGTTCAGAGGAGCCACAAGGATGATTAGAGGGCTGGAGCAGCTGCCCTACAAAGAGAGGCTGAGGGAGCTGGGCTGGGTCAGCCTGGAGAAGAGAAGGCTGCGGGGGGACCTCATTGCAGCCTGCCAGTCCCTGAAGGGAGCTTATAAGCAGGAGGGGATTCAACTTTTTAAAAGGGCAGATAATGGCAGGACAAGGGGGAATGGATTAAAACTAAAGGAAGGAAGGGTTAGATTAGATATTAGGGGGAAGTTTTTTACAGAGAGATTGGTGAGGGGCTGGAACTGGCTGCCCAGAGAAGTAGTGGATGCCCCGTCCCTGGAAGTGTTCAAGGCCAGGTTGGCTGGGGCCCTGGGCAACCTTGTGTAGCTCCAGACCTGGAGGTTGGTGGCCCTGCCTGTGGCAGGGGGGTTGGAGCTCTCTGATTCTTGGGGTCCCTTCCAACCCAGACCATTCTATGATTCTATGAAAACCGATGGGCTCAGGGGTTCAGTTACTGTAAATCACTTCTTTTGTGTTCAACACCAGGAAAGGAACGTAGCCCCAAAAGATCTGTCCTATTATTTGTTCTCATTTCATCTTTTCCTTTTTGTTATAACTAAATTAAAGGAGATTCCTCATCTCTCACATTACTTAGATGAATTTGTTTGAAAGCTGCTCGACTATTTACTTTCTTATGCCAATTAAAGATCTGTGGAGTTACGGGTACTGTTTATTTGCCTAGTCAATTGGCTTGGTTTCTGATCCACTTTATTATTATGCACTAAATTCCTCTGAAGTCCTATAATATTTACTTGTAGCCTTGCCTGGGTGCAAAAGAAAATATAAATTCACATCTTTGACTTATTGAAGACTAATCATATCCCATAAACAATTCTGAACAGGCAAGATGTGGATCAGATTGACTTCCCATATGATTTTGTTAGAAGACCTAGAGATTTAAGGACAAAAAGTAGCATGATTTTACCTCCTGATCACATTATGGCAGTCTGAATACCTTCAGAACTCTCCATTACTAGTTATACTATTAGTAAAAATATTCCTGGAGTACCAAGTAATAAAAGCAGTTGACTGGTAGTGAGAAAATTTCCTTAGAACTAAAAAAATATGCTGCCTGTAATTAGCACAAGTTATAAATACTTCAAGTTGCACTTTGAAGCAGAAAAAAGCTGATGGTGTAGAAAGTGAGGAGTGTGCTTCACCCACAAATATTTACATTGTGAAAGACATTTTCTACTGAGATGGAAAAAAAGCTGTCATCTTTTCACACTTTCAGAAGAATGGCCAATGTGTTGGCAAGAAGTTGGCTGATTTCTCTGGACCATGTACAAATAAGTATGAATAAGCAAGTTGTAATATTTCCAAGCTCACATCAAAACACCAGTAACGGTGCAGGGTGCAGGTTCCAGGGGAGTTTCCAGTGCCCCATGTCCCAGAGCCAACCATTCATGGCAAGGCAGAAAAGCACAGCAGCATTCAGAGGCTGCAGGCTCACGTCTTCAAAGGGTGTTGGGATGAAAACATCAGCATCTGTGTTCTGTCAAAACCCTAAGAAAGCCTGTGGCCAAAACCCCCCAAAACACAGAGACCCTGCAGAGCAACTCTGAGCAGCTATCTAGCTACAGTTTACATGTAGTGGAAGATGGAAGTATAACCTACCAGAAGAATCACCATCAGCAGTTCAGTGAGGAGGATAATTGCAGGTTGTAGCATTTCCAGATAGGTTTTTCTGGTGTTCTGCATCAGATCTGCCCAAAGGCCTCCACAGTAGAAGAAAGGAAGAATGACTAAGAAACTACAGATGGAAAGTGTAGAGACCATTATTTTGAAGTTTATTTAGCAGATTAGTTTATTATGCAGATAATCATACACCTTGATGTGTACTACTTAACTTCATGTGCTGTCCCACTGGCTGAGCTGATGAAGAAGCAGAGAGGGGTTCAAAGAATGGACAGTTCAACAGCCTAGATTTCCTGTAGTTACTTTAACCCTCAAGTTTGGTAGCAAAGTGTTTGGATTATCTAGAGATTTGAAATATGAGACTAAGGTATGTTGGTTCTTGGTCATCATAAGATAAGGTGACACAAATGCTTATCTGCATGGAAAAAAAAGTCATCCAAAATTACACGTGTTTAAAGCAGAAAATCCTCAATTATGCAGAATGCAGCCACAGAGGAGGAGAAACAGCACATAAAACCCTGGGGTACTTTCAGGTGAGAAGGAATATCATGGCAACCACGGCCAAATTCCATTTTACATCCAACAAGAGACCTAAAATGATGCAAAACTGAGCTCTACAGCCCCTAATGAAGATCCTTGCTGCCTAATGAAATCCAGATCCCCAAGTCAGGCACCCAGCTACCTTTCTGATACAGTGAGAAGAGATAAGCCAGGTCGGATGGAGCTTTGGGCAACCTGGGTAAGCTGGGTGACCGTGCCCATGGCAGGGGGTGGGACTGGATGGACTTTGAGGTCCCATCCCACCCAAACCTGTCTGGGGTTTCGTGATGAGCACCTGAATGTTCAGGCAAGCTGAACACTGATTGACACACTGTCTTCCAGCTCCTTGTGACTTCACCTTCTAATATAGTGAGCTTGACTTGCACTGCTGAGGTTAGAATTACAAATGTCACAGTTAACACTCACTTTTTTAAGAAGTTTGAAGAGGAAAGCATTGTTTCACATTGCATATTAGCTTCTTCCTGAAAAGTCAGTAATAAAAGTGTCAGATGTTCCCCTGTAATATGTTTAGGCATGCCAGCTTTCCTTAGGGAACATGAAAGCTTGACTGAGGAGAAGAAAAGCTTTGAATATCAAGCTAGCCTTCCCCCCCAGCTTTGTAGCATTACCCCAACTATAATAGAGATGTAATCTATATTGTCCTAATACTTTTGTGTTAAATAGTCACTTGAAGCTCGTCTGGAAACCATGAAACTCTAATGTCCATGTCCTTCAAATATCTCTTTCTACTTCAAATGCATTTTCAAGTGTTCTTGCAGGCTTTTAAAATTACACTGGCACTTTCTTGTAAACTTCAGGGTGGGGGGGAAATTCAGGCAGTTTTAATCTTCCCAGTAGGCTTCATGAAAGCAGTCACTGGGCCATTTGAGGGATTAACCAACAGGAGCTTTAAACTACCCACTCATGTAAGCAAGAGTCCCAGCCAGCTTCCAGCCAAGCGTGAAGGAGCGCAGCCTTTAATGGCAACTGGCATTAAAGAGCACTCCTGCATCACATGCTGCTTTGGGCTTTAGGGGAAGGCCCTTGACATCAGAAAGAGCTGAACTCTGACCTTGGCCCTTGCCACCTTGATTATCAGGGAGAGCAATTTGTTAAGGGTTATTGTGTGTGCAGGCCTGCATCAGTTGGGCAGCGAGGAATTTCTAAAGCAAACAGCAAGAAGCCACATAATGTGCTACATACAAAGCACTTCCACATCCACTTATCACCCGTTACACATGCAAATTACATTAAAAGATTATTAAACTCTACACTGAAAGGCTCAACAGCCAGGGCAGCTGTGTATTCTTTCCTTTATCCCCTGTGATGGCATACTGTCCCCAGGCATCCCTTCGCGGTGCACAGGACTGGTGGCACTGGCTGGGATGAGCAGCTCTTCAGCATGCTCGTGTTACCCAGCTTGTTCAGTGGGTGTTTCACTGGCTGGGTGGCACAGGCTGGACTGTGCTTCCAGACAGAATTGCTAATCTTGCCACTGGGGTCTCGGTTTGTGTCTTTTTCACAAACAGTAATTAATTTTCCCAACTGCAAAGTGAGGTGAAATTAAGAGCTGAGAACCCTTAAGTACAGGGTGGGGAAAAGTCATCCCATGGTGGGCGACAGGAGAGGGAAGCTGGGAGCTCCTGGCAGCAGCAGGGCTGGTGGGGGACATGGCCATCACAGCCAGCTCTGGTGACCTTGTCTCCAAAGCAGTGTGCCACCACAGCCCACGTGCAAAGCGACAGGGTTGATGCCCTATTACATAAAGTGTGCAAACCAGCATATTTTCCCCTCTGTTCATTCTCAGAAAAAAATGAGCAATTTTTTTTTTTTTTTGCTTGAAAATTTTTCCACAAATGTAACCATGAAGCAGATAACCAGCAAGGAGAAAGTGTAAGTAACTGGAAAATGGTCTGAAAAGGTGCCAAAGATGACTAATGTGGTATTTTTACCAATCTGAACTAAAGGATGTAGTGGGCAAATACTGTTTTAGAAACCTGTTGAAATGATGGAAGTTCTACTTAGAGCATGTCCTGCAGCCAGGCATCGACCAAAGCATAGAGCAGTTGAGAAATGTCTCTTAAGGACTGTATTCTAATGATCCAGAAAGTGGCAGGGATGAAGTAAGAGGGATATCAAACCCATTAATTACAGCGGTAAACTGAGACTGGAGGGCAACCAGTAGAAAGAGAAATATCCAGGCAAAAAAGGGAATTGGGACATGACACAGAACCAGTAACCACCAGGCTCTGAGGCCGAAGCCAAGTGAAAACACAGGCAGGAGAAGGCAGAGGATCAGGCCCCACCACAGGGGCCACAGCTGTCAGATGAAGGGGAAGGAGCCATCCCAGCTGCCGAGGCCAGTCTGCTCTGGAGATGCCCCTGTGGGTCTTGTACCTGGCCAGGGCAGTGAGCCAACTCACAGCAAACTGGGATCCCACAGGGAATTTTGTTAGCTGATAAAAATTAATAAATCTGCAATCCTTTCTTAAAGTTTAATTCTGCTTATTTGGGGGTTGGTTTTTTTTTTTGATACTGACACTTTTCATTTAGGAACTGAAGAACTGAGGCTTTCCATGTAGGAACTAAAGAACTGAGGCTTTCCATGAAGCAGGACAGGTTTCTTTAAATAATCTACTTAGGACAGAAATGCATACTTCTGCATGAAAAAATAGTTCTGCTCCCCAGTGTCTCTGGAACACCACAGACTTGAAAGCAAAAGTTTTTGTTGTATAAGCAAAAAAAATGTGCATGTGAAAGCTGAATTTTCTTTATTGTTTTCCTTGAAAATATCAGCTAAAGTTTCCAAGGGAATACATTTTAAAAATCCACATTGGTTGATTAGAAACAAATCAAACCAGATGCACTAACAGCCTTCATATGAAAATTCCCAAGCTAGACTAGATCATACTTTGGAACTGAAATTCTGTAGCAGCTTGAAACCCGGAGATTGAGAAAATACATTGTGTGCTCTTGTCTCTGAGCATTACCCCAGAACAGCTCATGGATTTCACTGGGTTGGTTGCCCATCACAATGCCTGGGCTGCAGAAGTGAGCTCTGGATGTGTGTTCAGCTTTAAGACTGGTAGCTCTGTCAGATGTCACCCTTTCCTAGGTAAGATGTTTACTGACAGACCTCTCTGATTCTGAGCCAAAAGGCATTCTGCATTTCCAGAGCTGTCTGAGAAATGCATTTCTTTAAGTATGTAAAGCTGCTCATGCAAAAGTGCCTGCAAGGTAGTTTTAATCTGTCAAAGCAGCAAATAGGAGCTGCATTTTAGTACCAAAACCACCTTCCTGACTTCATACTATGACACATGACAGGATAACTTCAGAAGAGGCCTGCCAGTGCAATGGGGGATCCATCACAAATGAGATGTATAGGGAACAGAAATCACTGCAACAGCTGTAAGCTGAGTGTATGGTCTGCATGCTGTACTGCCCCTGTCTCACTCAGCCAAAAATGAATTCTTCATAAATAGAGTCATTGAAATAGTTTGTTAGATACTTTATTAATGTTGAACTGGGAGGCCATGCATTGACCCAGTTTGTGAGATGCCACCTAAGTTATACATGTTTAACTGTGCCTAAGGAGAGCACTGTCTTTTAGCAAGTATGTGTGGCAGACAGGTCCTCATTTATACTGATTTATGCAGCAGAGGAATCATTGCTCTGACAAATGACACTGTAAATACTGAATTGAAGCTGAAGGATTTACCATTTTAAAGTTTGAGGAGACTTCTTGAAGAAACCAAAGAACTAAGAGGAAAAAGCTTAGTTGTTCAGGGTGCCTCTGCCCAAGTGGGCACTCCCTGGAGTCCAGGAAAAGGGTCTCTGAGTATCACACTGATCTAGAATGGTTGGTGAAAACTTTCAAGAGGGGTCTCCCCCAGTACAAAAAATGAATTGCTTAGCATTAAACAACAGCATATTTTCTGATATGTTAACTTTTAAAATACTGGCCCTTTTCTATAAATTTTATTTGATTAATAACTTTTTAAAAAAATTTTGTATTTCCTATTACAAATGCAACTAACACAGATCTTCTGCTTATAAATCTGAGTTAATTAAATTGGAGCATGCCGGTGAAAGCAATCTCTTTGCAAATACCGACTCTTTGGGTCCTGAAAATCCCTCTTACTAGGAATAACTGCTATTACTTCAAAGCAGCTAGTGAAAAATGAGTGCTCTTTCATTTTTTAATAAAGAGATTTTCTGGTCCGAGGGGGCACACCTGATATTGTTTGCATCCAGAGCAAGTGGTCTGTAATAAGTGGCCCAATGGAAGTTTAAGCCTGCTTTCAAGGGTCACCGGCTTTTCTGACTGTTACTCGATCTGTTTAGAACTGGCTAATTTGTTAATCAGAGCAAAGCTTCAAACAACTGTGATCACCTCCTTAATGCTGTTTTCACACACTAATAATTAAAGCGAAGACTCTGTACAAAATTTGGCGTCTTGCTTTTCTCAAACACAAAATCCATCAACATCTGGTGGAGCATTAAATCACGCTTCGGATGTCAGGAGCTTGCTCTGTTCCTACAGGGATTTAGAACTCATTTTCTGTAGTGCTTTGCATGAAGGCTTTTCCTTTTCCTCTTACATACTACCTATCCGTTTGAGTTGATTTTCATCTCTCACTGGTTTATTTCTACATGTTTTAGTGGGATTAGTCCCTATTCAGATGGTGAATAATGCAAAACAGACTTCCCATCCTCTCTGTATCCTAAAGTCAGTCAGTTTGGTTACAGAAGGCTTAGCATCTGAAAAGGAGAGAGAATTTTAGGGTTTCTCTACGTGGAAAAGTCACCAGGAGATAATTTGAGACTTTTTAAAATAAAATAAAAAACCCCATAGTTGATAGGTGCCAAACTCCAACCTTCAAATTAAACTCTCTCATTTCGTTCGGCTTCACATTAAATAAGAATATTCCAACCTCCAGTGAAAAGGGTGTCCACACAGGCTTTTACCCAGGTTTTGCTAGGAGAATTTAAGTTGTGCCAGGTCAATTTTCTCATATAAACTGCTTTCCCTGTAACAATACTGACTCTGTGCGCAGGGAAAATCGAGTGAAAATAGCGGAATGCAAAACGCACGTCAGCTGGGAAATAAGTGACCTGCTTGTAAGAATATTTATGTGTTTTCTCCTGACTTGGCTTGGGGAAGAAAACAGCTTGACAAAACATCAGCTGTGAGCAGGATGTTTCTGCCATTGAAAAATCCACATGGTCGTACTTGAGAGGCTTCTGGAAAAAACGAAACGCCGTAGTTTAGAATCTGGAGAGGTTATTGGAAAGGCATTTACCCCAACATCCGCCAAGCAGGGGCGTGTTTTGCCTGTTTGAACTGGTCACTTAGGAGTTATCATAATAACCTCTGCTTTTAGCTCTTCAGTGTGTATTCAGTTAGCTAGAGAAAGGCACAGTGAAATCTTTCTTTAAAACACCTTCCTATTTCTAGGTGTAACGACGCTAATTTTTAAACCCAGCAGAATGTTTTCTCTGCTGATGCAGTATTGGGAAAGGAGGATGTTTTCACATCTGAGCTTGCTAAAGCACAAAGTCCTTCACTCCCTTACTCTATGGGTATGGAAGTAGCTGAAAAAAGTCAGCTGAAAATCATTGTTCATTATAGACTTTCCAGTCTGGAAGTCAGATACACGACTGTGGGCTGGTCTCATTGCATGAAATAAAATATTTCTCCGGAACACCACGTTAGTCTTTAACTGATTTACTATAGTTAAACAGTAACAGTGAGAGTGTTCATAGTACCAAGGCTGGTGGCAAAACCTCCCGTACAAACAGGCCATTCATGAGAGCAGAAGGGCTGTGAATAGTCGGAGCTTTTTCTCAGCGTTGCAGTGTGGGGCAAGGCTATCAAGGAAATCTCAGTCCAGCTCTGCAGTCCAGCTGGAATAAATTCTAAAATGAAAGGTCTCTAGATACCAAGTAAGAGCACTGGTGTTTTGAACGTTGCAGGGAAAAAGATCAGTCTGTACGAATGTCTGCGGCGCGGGGAAGTCACCTCAGTGCTCTGGCAGCCTCCCTGGAGAACAGATGAGAAATGTGAGGCTACCCAGGACAGGCAGCACTGCCAGAGTTAGGTGGACTGGTACTAATGGGAGCTGCTTCTCTACTAGTTAGAGGAGGGAGCTGACAAAAAAAAGATAATGAGGATTATTAACTCTGTTCAAGGTGGATGAGCTAATCTTCTTCCATTCCATCCGTTTCATTCCCATCACGCTGGCCATGATCAGCAAAAAGCCCCACGAAAGCAAGCTACTGAATGCCCTGCTTAGCCCCCACTTAGCAAAAACAATCTTCGTGTCAGATGATCTATGAACTATTTATTCCCTGAAACTGTTTCAGTTTGGATGGCTTGGGGAATAGCATCTCACCCACTAAGAAGCCCTTCCACCTTTATCCATCTTTAAGCGGAGTATCAGGTACCAAGTTTATTACTTTATCCAGAATTTGATAGGCAGAGCTGGTCAACAGAATTTTACAAACTTCCAGAGGGTGTTTTGCCTGTACCTTTTATGGCTCCTGAACCACTCATTATAAAAAGAATTGATTTGAACACTTTGGTTTGTATTTTCTCTCATTGAAATACCAAGCTGGCTGATTACTGACAGAATACTAATATCTGGTGAACACAATTGCCTTCAAAATGCCTGCAATTTTGCAAGATTATTTGTGTCAACAGAAGACAAGAACTTGAATGTGGCAACAGCTAAGAGGGTGCAGGGAGCCACAGTGTGAGGAGCTGTGTGCGGAGCAGCTCGATGGCTCTCCTCAGGCAACACCGACCGGTGGAGCTGGGCAGGAGGGGACTATGGCATCTAACCACAGGCTGTAAAAGTATAGTTAAAAAAAATCACTACTCTCTATGTCAGGAATTAAGAAGATGGTTCAACAACAATTTGCAGAGCAGATGTTGTACTAAGTAGGGTTCCATTTATTTATCTGCTGTATTTTTGGATATTGTGACTGTTGTGCTCCCATCTGGCGACTGACTAGTATCTAAAAGGGGCAGAGAGCAGTGCCTAGGTCTGCCCTAAGTGCTGTATATCCCAGATGCCATTCACCCCCTCTAAGGGGCAATGGAAATGAAGGATGCGACCTTGGGCCAGGTGAAGCAACCAGAGGTGCCCAGCCCATGGGCCAGCTCTGAGAAGAGCTGAGTCTTGGTGGTGCTACAGCGAGCTCTGCCCACCGACCGTCAGGCATTGCCCAGAGTCCATCAGCCAAACACATCCCCGTAGGACAGCAGTAACAACTGAGGCTGAAAGTTCAGTCTCTGCCTGTATCATGCATCTCACCATAAAGAAATATTCCTCTTTATAACAGTGAGGATGTCACAGAATAAATCACATCCCTGGGGTAGCAGGACGAAGCAGCAGGTAATTAATAAATCACACAGTGCGATGCGTACGGAAAAATCTCAGCTAGAACCCACTTGTTTTTAGGGTCTCATAAATATTCTCCCACCCCTTTCCCTTTGGAGAGGCATTTTCCACAGCTGAAGTCTGCTCAAAACAGGTGGTCAGGGTTGTTTTGGTGTTTGTTTGGGGGAGCTTCACAGCAGAATTACAGCTGCCATGTTCTAGTTTTCAACACATTCAGAAAATAGAAACAAGTAGGCTTCTTTGTAGAGCTACAGACAGACACAATAAGCCAAGTTTTAAGGCTGCTTCAGCGTTTAGTGGAGTTCTCACCAAGGGAAATTTTTTTTGTGTGAGCAGTACAATTTTTTCTGATTGCTTTTTGTGCTCAGATCGCAGCTTTGAAAGCTGTTGACACACATGCACAACAGACTTTGCCTTTTATTTTTTTTCCCCTGCTAAATTGAAAGCAGCTTTTTTTGCCTTAGATTTATGATATCTTGTTTTCCTGAGTATTAAAATGCTTTGAGAAAAGACAGAAAAATATATTAATTTTCCATGGGCAATATATTTTAGTAGAAAATTGGTGAATGCTTATGTTAAATCTAAACAATACAAGCTGGTAGGACACAGAAATACAGTATTAGCAAGTGTGCTTTAGAAAAGATAGTTAGGCAAGAAGAACATGGAAATGGCCCCCAGACTTCAGCAAATTATCTTTAAAAGATTACCCTCACACATAAGCACATGCAGCAGGATGCATGTGAGATTTGTTTATCGTGACCTTTGAGGAATCTGTGTTAGGATTTGGAATCGAGTCCAACCTGCATCTTGTGTCAGCTGCATCTCCTGCAGCCACATCTTCAGCACTGACAGGAGGTAGTGGAAAGCTCAGGTCTTTGCTCCCTTTGGGGCTGATTTGCAGCAATTAAATGATTATTCCTAACATTAAGAAATCTTTCTTAATTCAGAGCATGATTTTGGAGCTCTTTCTCACAAATACAAGTTGCACCGATGTGGCAAAAATAGAAATGCACATTTGGTGTGGTTTCTTGAGGAAAGGCCTGAGGATTTGTATACAACTTGCATTTTGCCCTTTGGCTTTCACATAATTGGGGACATCTTTAGATTTGCTTTTCAAATTGAGAACATTGGGGGAGCGACAGTGAATTCCTGTGGGAGCCTGCGGGGCTGTGTTTGCCAAGGTGCAAGGCTTCTCTGGGAAACAAAGGCTTCATTTTAGTTAGCTTCGTAATGAGCCATGTAGAAAAGATGGGAGAATGTGTTAGCAAAGAATAAATATAACAGAAACTGAGCTGTTTAAACTGTGTATCCGATAGAATTATCTTCTGAGGTTGTAAGGTTTTAAAACTTCAGATGTTCTTAGAGGGGAAGTCCAGCATTCATTTTAGGAGAAAAAAAAAAAAATCAAGATGACTAACATTGTATGTATTTAATTTAGCTCCACCAATGTTTATAGCACTGGACACACAGTGTTTTACTGCAATGAGATGAATATTTATTAACAATTCAAAATGATCTGTTCCAAAACGCACAGTGCACTCACAGTGATGTTTTACCACAGAAGTCCAGGTGTTTCCTGTCTAAGTTTGGAAAGGCTGCTAGCTTGGGATAGGTTTACTGAGCAATGCTTTTGTGAGTCTTAGGGGCAGCAAAATAATGTTTTACTCATGTCTCATCCCTCAAAACACAAACGGTTACAAGTTTTTAATGCTGGTGTTGCCTAAACTGATGTGGAGGGTGGACTTGAGAGAACCTACTGAATATGCCCAGGGAACTGTTGTTCCATGTGACATCCATGCGGCGGTTCTCGAGAGGTTCAGTAACGTGGAATGGGAAAGCAAAGAGCTCGATAGGGATTGAGATCCTCTACCTCGTGCCTCCACATGACATTTCTGTTGCTGGTAATTGCACAGATGATTGCTGGTTCTGGGTTTGGTGCTTTGCTCTTTGAGCAGCCCGCCCGGGCGCACCGCGCTGTTCATAGGGTGCATTTCAGGAAAGCATGTCAGGATTGCTACGGCAACCTGCCTGAGCGGCGGAACAAACCCTTTTCACACAGCCAGAAAGAATTGTAGCCATGGTTGTACTTGTAGGAGATTGCAGTGACACAGTTCTCCCTACCCAGAGACCTGTGCAAGCGCAGAAAATCAATTCCCAATGGCAGGGATGAGCAGAATAGGGACAGGCCCCCAGGTAACACGCTGCTGTCCCGAGGTTCAGCCGGACGGCTCCCAAGTCCGAGCGTTGCCATGCAGCCATCGTTAAATGGGCTTCGGTGTTCTCCGTGGCTGTAACCTCCATAACATTTTACTTACATCCAAAACCTGTCATTATGCAGCTTGAACTCCAGAGTATATTGTGCCAGCACTTCCCCACTGCCAGTGTATGTGTCCAAGCCACAAATACATCCCCAGTGACAAGCAAACTGACCTACTTTTCCGTGCCACGTTCCCCAGATGGAAAGCTTTACCTTAGTACTGTGTGTGCCGTGCTGAGTACGCTCCTCTACCTGTTTTCAGATAGGAAACCAGATTTGTGTTTATTTCTGTGTCCTGCAGACAGACAGGCTGCTAACGCTGACAATGTGCAGGTTTTGTGAGGAACCCAGAGCTGTGCCACTGCCGGCAGTTGTACTTTTATGTGATCAGCACATCACAAGAGGGAGATCTCAGGAGCACTCAGTTGCTTACAAAGTCTTCAATTCTGAAAATCCAAGCTCAGTGATAGGTCTTTGCCTTCTGAAATCATAAGCCTGTTGTCACTTTCTCAGAAGGACGAGATAGAAGCCCTTCTCTGGGCAAAATCACATGAAGTTCACTTTCAAAGAGACATGACCAGCCAAGGGAAACCAATTAGTGCCAATTAAGCTGGCTCCCAGCTAAGTTAACTCTGTTCTTAGAATTGTCATGATTGCTTTGGTGGAAGCCAGGAAATGTTTCCTTCTTCCACAGCCATGTCCTCTGATGGCAGCTCTGGCTCTTCCAGCCAGCCCCTCGTAAGCCCTCCGCCAAGGGCACAGCAGAGCCCTGTTTTCTACTGTCTGCTTCAAGGAACAAAAACTACACGGTGCCTGTGAAGGTAAAACTGCCTTGTAAAAACCACTGTGTGAGTAGGAGGGAACAGAAATTTTGGACAAAGTTCTAAGACAGGAAGTGGAGATATTATTAGAAAGTTTCTTAAAAAACCCCTAAGGCCGTCGCTTGGGAGCCATCTAGTGCCTGCCTGGCCTCTGGAGCGGAGAGCAGCCGGCCTGTGTCACCACCTCGGCTCAGACCTGGATAAAAACTAAGCAACTAAGCCCAAAACTTGGGGTTTGACACCCATAGTATGTCAAGTGAACTATCACAGGAGTTGGTGTCCTGGGAGCCTGTATGCATATAAACGTTTTGGTTCTGATTATCTGCACATCAGTGTGAGCTTACAGAATGTGACCTTTATTTTGCATAGTAATTAACACATTGGCTACAGACATTGATCAAAGACAAGAGGATGGATGGAGAAACAGAATATGCTGTCTGCATTGGTCTGTGCACTGTTTAAGTAGGTGGGACTGGGGGTAGGGTGCAGCTAATCCTAGGAATTCCTTCCCCACGTGCTGCCATTCGCTGTGCAGATTACAAGATGCACTCCAGGGATGGGAAGCAACATGTCTGAAGTGCAAACACACTGGAGTTTCCCTAACTTCCACCAGCCCTCACCTCTCTCTGCTTCTTTTTCATTCTCACTTTATAAGCTTTCTTTTGCTATTCCTTCTTCACCTGGGAACAGTGGGTATTGGGAGCAGAGTTATGTAAGGCACACTACTCCTTTTATCAAGAACTTTATATTCCATTTTTCTCCTAAAGAAGTGTCAGTAGGGTGTGACTTGTTATTTCTGTATTGTCACTGAGACAAGAAAAAACCTTCATGTTTTTAGCTGGAAGTTCTGAACAAAGGAACAGAGCCTGCACAGGCTGTCTGCAGAGATGCTTCTCAGAAAAAATACCTGCATTAAAAGGTGTTTGATACTGCTGTCTATTTTCACACACAACACAACAATCCACCTCTGAAGTACAGACCAGAAGGTGATGATCACACTTTCTTTTCCAAAGTGACCACAAAATGCTGCTAAGCACCTTCCTACCATTCCAGCCCAGCCCAGCCAGCCCAGACCTGTGGCTGTAGTCCAGTTCCTGCTGTCCCACCCGCTGCTGCTGCATGAAGTCTCCTTTGTGCTAACTCAAGCTTAAACCCGGCCTGTATAACATAGGAAGAGGTCTGGTGTGCCATTTTACACAAAGAACTGCAACTAGAAATCCCCTGGTCCTGGCACATGTACAATACAGGTGCTCTTCAGAGCTCCAGACCAAGGCTGGAGCTGCAGCACCTCTCTCTGTCTTAACCCTTTGTTGAACACGGCTTGGAAATGAGAAGAAAGTCCTTGTGAAAGAAACACTGTTTTCAGAATGTGGCCTCTGAGGATGGATGCCAGTTGTGTCACTCTGAGCACTCCAGGCAGAACTAAGTGTGTTCTACCATCTGGCCTGGGCTGATGGCATCAAAGTAAAAAATTCTTCTGTGGCCAGAAAACCCATTCAAACCATTTTTCTATAAATTAAAACCCTTTTTCCTACAGGATTTTCCTAAATCTTTTGTTTTCCTCTCCTACACCAGCCCCAGCCCTTCCCTTGTGTCCCTGAGCAATACTCAATGTGCTGTGGCTTGCCCAAAGTAGCACATGTGCTCCTCGGCCACTTGGCTCCTGCCTCCCCTGTCATCCCCCCACCCCCCCCCGCCAGCTTTGCCGACAGCTGGGGGATCTCCAGGGCTTCCACCAGCTCCCAAGGTTGGCAGAAATTAGCCAAGAAGTTCAAAAGTTATTGGGAGGAGACTGGAGAGAGCACATTTGGACAAGCTGCCATTTCTCTGCAAAGCCAGGCTAAAAGGGACCTGGAAACATTTGTTGGACCCTGATGAGGCTCCTCCTCCTCTTCCTCCCTGTGGGAAGCAGAGCATTTCCAGGAGAAGGGAAGTTATTTACTTACTAGCACTTGTAAGGCAAAATGTCACACCTAATGCAAATCCAGCCCCTGGTGTGTGCCTTTGCTTCCACACCCATGCCCTGCTCAGAGGCAGGGCAGCTCTGCTTCTTGGGGAGCACCAAGGAGGTACCCAGGCAAGTCCTCGGAGAAACAGCCACGGCCATAAACCTTTGTAAACTCACCACTTGCACGGGAGTTGGTCAGAATCAAAAGAAACCAGCCCAGAAGGCAAGAATCACAGAATCACAGAATCGTAGGGGTTGGAAGGGACCACGAGAGCTCATCGGGTTCAACCCCCCTGCCAAAGCAGCTCCCCAGCTCATATTACACAGATAGGCGTCCAGATGAGACTTGAATATCTCCAGAGAAGGAGATTCCACCACCTCCCTGGGCAGCCTGTCCCAGGGCTCCCTCACCCTCACTGGGGAAAAGTTCTTCCCCATGTTGGTGTGGAACTTCCTGTGCTCCAATTTGCAGCCATTGCCCCTTGTCCTGTCCCCACAGACACTGAAAAGGGGCTGGCCAATTCCCCCTGCATCCCATGTCTAAGATATTTATAAACACCAATTAGGTCCCCCCTAAGTCTTCTTTTCTCAAGACTAAACAGTCCCAGTTCATTCAGCCTGTCCTCATATGGGAGATGTTCCAGGAGAGTGTGGTGCATCGGTCAAGGTGTTGTCAAGTCAACAGAGAGTTGACCATCTTGGGCTTGGGTTGGCATCCGGCTCTGGAGGAACCACGCGGTGGGGCAGAGCTGCAGCTGCTCGGTTGTTTCTCCATCTGAGGCATAATTCCATCAGGTCTTGGGCAAGTGATCAGAGCTTGAGCTCAGAGCCACTTTCCAGGCAGCTCTGGTGAATAAACCCCCTCATTATTTCAGAGACTTACTAATTGTTTTTTTGATTCAGAACACTGGAAATGAGAACACCTCTTTTTCTGTTTCGCTGACTCCGGCGCTTTTTGGCTCAGCACCCTGGGGAAGCAGTGATTTAGTCATCCAACCACGTAACAACGTGGGGCTTAATGAGTAACACATTTGTACTTTCCATTCTCAGTCTGAGAAAGGGCCTATAAATAAAGCATATTTGCCCTCAGATCAAGAAAACCTTTTTCTTGAATAATGCCATTAAATTTTAAATTAGATGTACAGGCAATTACTGGTGAAAATGTTAAATACTGGATAACCCAGGAATATGACCTAATTTAATATAATTTTACAAATGCTTGAATTCAATTAAATAAAAACTTTTGTATAAGATTTAAACTGTTTGCTTAGTTCTCCCCAGAGCTCACAGTAGGTTACTGTGAGCCAAACAGCATTACAGCATTTGTTTAAAATGCCAGAAGGCTTAGGATAGATCCCATACACTTCTAGCTGAATCCCTAGTCACTGGACAGCAATTTCTGGGCAGAAGCCGCTGCATTAAATAATTGCTAGCTAATAAATATATTTTAGACACATTATAAACCTGGATGTTAAACCTGTTAGAGTATATGAAATGTTTATTGCAGAAAAATACACAATTTGCTGTTTTGACCTAGGTGCGTTGTCGTGGAAACCAAAATCTTTCTTGTGCAATAAAAAATCTGCTTGTCATCTGATTTGAGCCAGTTATTTGCACAGGTGGTTTTCTTA
Organism: Zapornia atra; assembly: GCA_013400835.1. Taxonomy (NCBI): domain Eukaryota; kingdom Metazoa; phylum Chordata; class Aves; order Gruiformes; family Rallidae; genus Zapornia; species Zapornia atra. Next base: position 67,253 of record VZTU01023562.1, read on the forward strand.
GCAGACAAGTACTTAGTAAAAACAAATCTATTCTTTCTCAATAGTTCCATTATGTGTTCCCACAACAATGCGTTTCATTTCACTAGCTTTGTAATTAATGATCCATTATCAACTAATTAAATCACATTTAGATTTTATATGAGTTCATCTGTTACACAAGGCTTGCTCCCCAATCCTCCTTCCTGGGTGTGTTATCCTTGTAGGAGTTGTAATTAATGGTGAGAACGAAGTACTGTAGGTTGCAGGGTACTTCAGGCAGGCTGAAGTAGTAACAAATGTGGACACGTAAATATATCCACCAATTTAATACCAATTTCCTCAAATGAAACAGAGCAGCAGCAGGAGTAACTACAATCAGATTTCCAATCTGTACGTAAAACTGTTGTAAAATATTAAGTTCATATGGTTGCAGACAATGGAAACTGAAATGTGAACTATGCTAACAGTTCCAAAATGTCATCCAAAAGAAAATTCAGCTTAATAGACAACATCTTTGCTGTCAGGCCTGCTCCAGCCCTCACTGAGATCAGTGAGAAGATGTTCATTAGCTGGTTTTGGATCCAACCCCCGATTTGCAATCCTCTGGACGGGGGCTGTCTCCATCTGTGACAGCCCTGCAGACAGTGTAGCTGGTTTGTAAGTCAGGCTTGTCTTTCCTACAGTGCCATAAGAAGCAGTAACAGTAACGGTGTGATGGAAACAGATAAGAGGACAGACAGACAGACTAAGATGGCAGAAAGTGCTTTTGATGGTGTGATCTCTACAGGAGTTGGAAGGCAGACTAGGACCACACCACAATTGAGTTTGAGAAACAATGCCTGTAGGATTTCACCAACATCTTACAAACCATTTGTACTCGCCACAAACGATGCCTGTAACCAGGTGGGACCATGTGGACAATGTTAGGTTGTTTTCATCCCTCCCCAACCTGACGGGTGGCCTGCAGTGTCTCTTCCACCCAGACAAGCAGATTGCTGACCAGACTCAGGCGACATCCCGCTGGGTGCCCACCCCTCGCACACGCTCCGCAGCTGCCTGTGCTATTCCTCCATCTCCCCCGTGGCAGCTCCTGTGCCAGGTCCATCATCCACCGCCTGTGTGGAACCATGATGGGGGAAAGGGGGACGTGGAGCAGCCCAGCTGCAGTGTAATATGTGTCCATCCCCAGCCCAGATGCCCATCCTGGGGTCCCCCAGCCCTGGGCACCACCACGTGCCATGCAAAACCCTTACTCAAAGTCTCACTTTCACCTCCTTCAGTCCATCCCTTAAGAAAGAAATCCTGGATTCTACCTGGAGGGATGGGGAAGGGTTAAATGGGAAGTTCCCCATTCGAAGCTGTTGGGTCTTGAGCTGCTTTTCTAGGCAGTTTTGAGCATCTGCTACAAATAAGAAACTGTGCAGGATTTAAGATTTCAAGAAAATATTCTAGGTAAATAACAGGCCCTTACACATTCCTTTGCAAATGTGGCAAATAGTGTAAACAGCATTTTGAGACGGATTACACGAGTTCTATGTTTAGTCTACAAACTGGGTACCGTTAACTAAAGCTCCTTTGTTTCTACTTGGAATGGCTTTATCAAAGATTTGAGAATCAAGTTTGAAACGTCCAGTGGAATGTTAAATCACGAGCAGCCCCTGTGCCTTGGAAACACCACGCTTCAGGGCACACTTCACAAACTACATTAGTTAAAAATTGTATTTTATCTGATGGCTATTTGCATGGAATTTTGCATGCTCATACAGAACAGCACTCCATATATATATATACTATGGGACCGTATATATATATATAGTATATACTGATTATATACTATATATAGTCAGTATTACACTTAAAAATAAATCTATTTATGTAAAAATGGACTTTACTGACATACCAGGATATTTACTGTAGCTATTTCACTAGATGGCACTACAGCACTATAAACACGGGAAGAACACGTACTCCAAGTCCTGCCCCTGAGTTTATCTATAACCCAGTTTCCTTTTACAATACGTATTAGCGAGGGAGATGAGGATCACCACGAAGCAAACAACGCTGAGATCTCAACTCATACACACTGGTTTTCCCTGTCCCACACATGGACACAAACGCATGCACAACCACCCAGAAGGTTGACAGCTGGAACACAATGGAGAGACTCGAGGGGAAGTGGAACTACAGCAAGTTTCTCTTCACAAAAGAAAAGAGGGGAAGAAACTTCTCTGAAGAGGGAACAGAGCAGGAAAAGAACAGGTTTCAAATTTTTGAGAGGAATTGGGAAAAGAGGGGGCTGTGGCCAAAAATGGAACAACATCTTTAACACATTAAAACTGCCAATAAACTTGGAAAGGCTACGTTTATAGACCAAAAATTCTACACAAAGCTTCGAAAAGAGGAAAGGCTTTCCAGATTGAATTTGAGGGTAGATAAGAGGTACTCAGGGATATTGTATTTCCTTATCTTGGAGAAAGAAAGTATTCTGCCCATAATCTTATGATTTCCCCAAAGATTAGCGAATAGCAAACCAGGGCCAGGTCTTCATATGCTGTTGACTTTCATGGCTCCTCTGACTTGAGTGAAGTCACTCTGACTTAAAATAGATGAAGAGCAGACCTCTGTAAGTTTGAAGCATTTATCAAGCAAGCAGATAATATCTCCTTTTTTTTTTTCCTTTTCTCCCAAAGAATGTGATTAAATTATGTGCAAAGTTTAGGCACCCTGCATTCTCCCTAAGCTGTGTTAACAACGTGGCTTTTATGGAAGCCCTCGGACGTTCCAGTTGTGCTTGTGGTTTTGTTCAGCTGATCTCTCCCAGGCTATTGCACTGTGTTCAAAGTAGCAGTCTGGTAATCCGGAGGTTCCATCTATGAACTCTGTGCTCTGACAGATGTGATTTGGCAGATTTAGCCGCAGTGGCTCAAGCCATGACCACCTCCAGCTGTTCACCTAATACCTCTCTGCCTTCCAGCATCAGCGTCCTCTAGAAAGGGTGACAGAATGGGACACGTGTCAGCACTTCAGGTGCCCCTGTTCACAGCCTGGCATCTCAGCACTGAGAAGGGCAGAGTGACACAGCAGCGAGCTACGCCGGTGCACAGACACGTGCTCCTGGCTGCTAGGGCAGCGATCAGCATCAACACAAAGCAGACAGCTGGCGTAGGAACAACTGCAGCTAAGTCTGAGACAGTTGGGTAACAAGAGCAGAGGCATCAGCAGAGCTACCAAAGTATGTGCTTCAACCCAGCCCAGTTAACAAAACGCTCCATCCCACTTCTCGATCCCATTGACTTCACAGGTTTTAATGCCTAAACCAATCAAACCTCACCGACTAACTTTTGATCAACTCTGATTTAGGAGTTAAAGTAACAGTACTCCATTTCATTACTGAAATGATTTGCAACTCTCTGGCTCCTGGCAGTATTGCAGTATGTCACATTCCTGACAGCGATAATTAACACTGTACAGTCCTAGGTGTAAAGACCTATCTTGTGAGGGTTGTCCTTGTGCCATGACAGCCAAGAGTCAGCAGGGTGGGCTATAGAGAAGTCTGAAGCATAACCTTGTTCTTTTTTGAAAAATTTCACTTCCCCTGTATTCCCCAGCCTGGCAGTCATATTTTTCCTGTTGAATCAGTGAAAAAGACTATTAGTCTGTTCCCTGAAATGCAAGTTCCACTGATTTTTAGCACTGGAACTGGTGTTATTGATGACTGTAAAGTTTAAAAACCTAAACTTTTTTCAGAATGAGAACTGCTGAATACCTGTATTTGATTTACATCACATGACCATCACACAAATCTTGATTTCAGCTCTGGAGGATTTAGAGGAGAGTGAAAGTTTTCCCAAATTCCACAAATCTGAGCCTGAGAACATCCGTTTGCCTGTCTCTGGGAGTCCTGAAAGGTGTGATGGGTTGGTGCCATCAAACACTGCCATCTCAGGAGGCAATGCAACATGAATTCTGTAGCGTTAAGCCATTCTTTTTAATCTGTCCCTCCTCTGACTCGTGGTGCACAGCAGCTGAAAGCTGCTGCCTGGCTGGCAGGGCGCACGTGGGATATCAGTTCATCTCCAGTGAAGTTTCCAATTAGTTCACGTCCAATCCAGACTGCTGAGACATACATCCAGCCTTCCCCAGGCAACTTGTCTTTTCACAACCAGAAGCATTGACAAGTGGAGGAAGAGTGATTTGGCCATTTGGCCGGGATTTAAAGGCTTTGTTTAGCAAACAGAATGCCTGGCTTGCAGAAGTGCCAGATAAATGGGTCCTGCTCCCACACACATTGACTGGGCTAGTGGATCTACCACTGCAGGTTCCTCCTGACCACAAAATCAGAGGTGGTGATGTTTTTATGTTTGTCTGAAGCCTAAGGTGGGTACTGGCCCATTTTGGACAAATGGCTGAGGTAACTTTTGCTCAGGAGAAGGAAGTGATCTATGGGAACATGACCGAAGAAGCTCAGCGGTTTGGGCAGCCATGGGAGCAAGTGCATGAGGGGCCTGGTGCCAGGGTTTGTTCTGGGTGGTTTTATATGGGTTTATTCCAGCACTTTTCGTTTGGCATAATTGGGTTTGTCTGGAAATCAAAAGGACCTTGATCTTTGCTGTCACCAGGGGCTGGATTAAACCGAAAGCACTTTTCTACCAGTACCACCCCATACATACAGGTGTGACATAGGAAACTACTTTAAATTGATAAAGAGAGGTATTTGAATAATAAACCTCATTTACTCAGAAACGTTAACAGGGCTGGAACCCCATGCAGGGTGGCACATGCTTGGGGACATGAGGCTTGAGCTCCCCTTCCCCTTCGCACTGATAAGCACAGGAAAAAAAGAGGAAATAGCAAAAATGGCCAGGGCAGTTGTGTTTCTATAAAAATACTGTGATAGAATTGGTTATTAAAGTTCACTACTGTGCACCCATAAACATGTACATACTTTTATGAGCACAGTCACTGGCCATGACAGATTCCAAAGCAGGCCGATGCTTGGAAGTGTGGGTAAATAGCATCACTTAGGTGGTTTTTATGCTTTAAAAGTGGCTTTTATGCTTTAAATGTTAAGTGTGTTTATTTAAATAGTTCTTTTGCTAGTCAGCTGCATACTTCTCAATGATCACTCTGGAGGTTGTGTCTCCAGACAGAGACGTAAAAATATATTTGACCCACTTGTAATATATTGGATTTTTCTTTATAATCTCATTAAAAAGTGTGCAGCGAACACAAAACCATCATTTACCTGGTGTTGTAGTTTCATTAAACATCAAAAGGGTGCTTGATGGAGTAGAATAATCCTATTCTGCATCCTTCATTGAACATCTTTCAGAATAAGTTTATTCATTTAATTAGAAGGTTTTTCTAAGTGAAGATTGCACTGGTTTTACTAGGCTGACTGAATTTGCATTTGTTATCCAAAGCACCCTCTATTTCACTCTACTTAGGATAAGTGTATTAGAACATTTGCTGCAAAATATCTCCACAAATTGGTACTTATTTTCAAAATTGTGTTAGTACTAATTCAAAAGTGAAGGAACAGAGAAGCTCCATTACACTTTAAAGTGGAATTTTCCCTTCAAATCTGCGGATTAGTCATGGCAAACAATGAAATGTTTAACTCAACATTAAATGGGATTATTAAATATCTTTTCAAAGTGGAAAATCACATGCATTATTCTATTCCCAGTACAAAAGGACAGTGAATTCATTTCTCTCTTCATTCAGTATAAAACAATGAATAATACCACGAGCATGGTTCAGCCTCAGAGGGCTCTGCTCAATCACATACACGGCAACTATCTGGATCAGTTTAATATGATCTGAAGGTGACATTCTCTGTGATTAAAACATGGTACCATTGGAATGATGGTGAGGCTTGTAAAAGTGGGGGTGTTGCAAACTGGGGTATTGTAGCTAAGGCGAATTCTGACTGCCCATCTCAGTCCTGTATGCAGACAGACAGTTTGGGAAAGGTCCTTAGCCCTGTGCAGCTCAGCAGCCGTACACACAGCTGGATGAGTAAAGCCCTTTCATTTCCATTTTTCTCTTTTATGTGTCTGGCTTTTGGGAGTGTGACCTTTCTCACATCTCAATCGATACGTCTGTGACCATTAATTGTAGGAAAAGCAGGGCCTGTTTGCAATGCTGGAGATGAGGATGTAACACATGCTCAAGTCTCTCCCTGCCGAAGAAGGAATAGGTGGCTAACTAGGCAGGTCTGTTCTTAATCGATGGCATTGGCTTCCCTGGGAAAGGGATGGACTGGGGCTATAGAGGTGCAGAGATGGATAGCTCTTCAGCATCTGAAACAGGAAGGAGGGGATGGAGCTGGAATGCCTGGTTGGAATACCTAGAGATGCATCATCTTAAAGAAATTTTTTTTCTTCTGTTATTTATTACTCCCCCCAGTGCCTGTACCAGGTTAGGTGAAGGCTCATTTCATGCACAATATCAAATAAATTGTAAGTATTTTCTAGATTTAGCTATCTTCTCATGTGGGTAGTAGTCATAATAAACATCAACAGGCAGCAAGAACATTGCTGAGCCCCAAATTTACGGTACTCTAGGTTCTTACTGGCAGGTGAGCATGGAAAGCTTTCAGCTCACTGTGCAAAATTCTTTTTAAGGGTTAAAAAAAAAAACACATGGAAATTATGTCAGCCCAACAGAAGCTGCTGTCTTTCTATGGGTGCCTGAAAGGATCTTTGGAAGTAGGTTTGTTAGCTAATGGGAGTGTCTGAACCGTCTTTGTCAGTGGCTGGCCATCCCACCAGGACGGATGCAATACTGATCTCTCACCTCTTGGCCCATCTCACGTCAAACAATGACAAGGTTGCTTGGAATATATTCATTGGAGAAATAAAACAATGGTTTCTCTTCAGAGAAAACAAAGTGAAGGGCACTTCATATCATTTGCTAAGGGAGACCTCTCAGGAGAACCTTTTCCTTTGGAGGAACTGCCATCCATGGAGGACGACAAGTTCTTTGATCCTAAAAAGTCTCTGTTCTTGGCTGCAGAATGGTTTCAAAACTCGGGGCTTTTTGTACCAAACTACTCCTGGGTGGGCAAGGGTGAAGAATTTGTTGTGGTACACCAAGGCTGTTGTGAGAGGGTTAAAGCATTTATTAGGAGTTGAACCAGCATAGGCGCTGAACTAATTAGGGACTTTGCTGGGGGGTTATTTCAGGCAATCTGGGTGAACAGTAAGAGATAAGAGACCCCCTGTTGTGCTCGGGTGCTGCTTCTTTTGTTACCGTAATTACTACTTAGAGGCAGGTTAGTATTTAAAATAACTGGATACTTTTGTTACACAAATCCATTATTAACACAGCAGAATGACCATGTAACTGGAGGGGTTAGTGAGTCCCCTTGTGTTTTGAGGAGCTCTTAGCAGGCTGCACAAGAAAACCCTAGCCAGGCTTTTCTGCCTAGCAGATCATCCAGGGGAGTGACCGACTGCTTCTCCAGCAAGGAACTAGATGGAAAGGAGTAGCTGAGCCTGTATATAGAATATTTTGAACACAGATGATGCATTGCAAAAATGTATCTTTTCATGGGATGAGATAAAGTTTAATTGATTGATTTCTTTCTGAATGTTTCAGGTCAGGAAATAGATCTTTATCTACTTTGGAGTTGCTTCCAACCTTCTCTGGTCCTGCCCCTCTCCAGTGTCCTGGCAACACTGTGCTCTCTCTGTTTGATGTTTGTTAGATTTCTCTCACTTAGTTTTGTGCCATCCCAACATAAGGCTTTGGGCAATTAAACAAGAGCAGGTAGCAAGTCATGCCAAAAGCTCAGTTCTTGAGCTAACAACAGGTTTTGGATTGAGTCAGTGTATGCCATGGTTCAGCAAGCTGGTGTTCTTCTGGGGTAGCTGCCACCATGTGCTTCAGCAGCTTGTAAGATACTGTGGGTGTAAACCCATCTCTACTGAGTCAGCAGCAGGATCCCCATCAAGTGGAAGGAGATGAGGGTGTCTTCTCAGGTCTCTGGGCTCAGTCTGAGGCATGCTGTGCCAATGCTTTGCTTTGCTTTTCCCATGTTTCTTGTGGATCATTTCATACAACTATTAGTCTATATTAAACATTCCCCCCCGCCCCTTTTCCCAGCTCTTTACTAAAAAATAAGAGTATTTCCCATGAAGAAAAAGTAAGTCTGAAGTCCCTTTAAATCTGAAAGAAATCTTCAACAAGAAATCTTCAAAATTGAAGGTCAGGTGCTCGAAGCTCTATCTAAAAGATGCCCAGGTGAAATAAGCTTTCAGAGGAAGGAGAAATGGCAGTGGCATGTTAACTCTGAAGCATAGTGGTAGTTCATAGGGCATGAACACTCTCAGTGTCACTATTAAACTGGTATGCAGGGAAAAATGAGGCAAGCTGCACAGATTTCTGTGAGTGGTCATGAATGAAGACTCAATGGTTCATGTACCCTCTGAGGTACTGATAGAAAACACCTTTATTTCAAGGTTTTTCTATATATGGTTTCCTAAATTTTTATCAGCTCTATTTCTTAAGTGAATCTGCTTTGTTCTTACAACTTGGTATTGGTCATCCCTGGATGCTTGAGGTAAGATGCTGATGACACATGAAGAGGAAATGTATAATTTGATTTCATTAATGGTTACTTCCATTCTTTTTCTCCATTCAGTGTTTTATCTTGCCCTGTTCATCACCCATGCCTAAATATTTGCCTTACATAACAGGTATCAAATCACAGCTCAGCAGATACTGAACTGGGTTAAGTTGGGCTGTTGGATGTAGTAAGCCTGAAGGACCTGCATTGAAACTGCCCTGGAGTTATCTACATAGGCAACTGAGAGAAACAAATCTAAGTTTGTTTTAAATGGATTAGTCAAACTTCACTAAATGCTTGTGTCGACATTCTCATTTGAAATTAAAGCAGCCTTAATTCAGTTTCATTCACTTAGAAAATTGATTAACTGTATGGACAGAGCATTGCAAGCAATAATATTACCCCAACTTAATGAGTTACCATTCATCAGCCGACCGTCAATAACTTCTTGTCTATAAGCTCCCATTCCACCACAGTTGCAGGTTTGGCCTTCTAATTGTGAGGGGCTGACAACCTACACATGGCCAGGGCAAGCAGCTAAGCTGACAGGCAGCAATCTTTTCATCTCAATTGCCTTGCAATCATACCCCATCCTTCTGAAGTTTAGACAAGCCCTAAATTTGTTGAGTGCTCAGTGAGGGTTTCAGTACAAACAGCCTTCACTGGCGTTCAGGACCACCGCTGGGAAGCCCCATGCTGCAGGCAAAGAGCAGCACTCATGAGAGAAGGAAACAAACCCTGTTGCCACACTGATTTTTGGGGGAAACCTACACAGGCTGCGTTACAGAATCACAGACAGAATCACAAGGTTGGAAAAGACCTTTAAGATCATCAAGTCCAACTGTTCCTGTCCTATGCTAAACCATACCCCTAAGTACCTCATCTACCCTTTTTTTTAAACACCCCCAGGGATGGTGACTCAGCCCCCTCCCTGGGCAGCCTGTTCCACATCCCAACAACTCTTTCAGTAAAAGATTGTTTTCTAACATCTAATCTGAACCTGCACAGGTTGAGGCCATTCCCCTTGTCCTATCAAGGACAGGGAGGGCCCACTGGCATCCCCTTTCTTAGCAGTCCTACTCCATGGAAAGCCAGCACGCTCTCCTGCCCCTTTTGGACAGTGCATACTGTCCCCAGGTAGGTGGTATAGCAATACACCCATATAGGTAGCAATCTGGCTTTACCAACAAGGTGCTTACTATGGGACGATTTATCCCACCGAGCATCACACCTCAGGCTGTGCTTTGTGGTCGGTCTGCAGGCTGCAGCCCTAGATTCAAGGGTGTAAAGCTGGTATAAAGCTCACCAAGCAGTTGCTCATCCCCATCCATGAAGAACAGCCAGACCTTAAGCAATGCTAAATTCACTGCCAGCAACCCAGGTAGATAAAAATGGGATTTCAGGGTTTTTTCCATAATTATGTGGAACAAGCATTCCCATCACTGAAAAGCCCTACAAAGTTGACTGTAGAATGAAATAACTGTACTTGAATTATGTTGTTTAAATTAATTATGAGCCCCAGTGAAGGAAGTAAGACGAACAAGTGAAAAGCAAGCACTCTGCAGGGCTTTTCAAATTATTGTAAAGTTTGGAAAATTGGGCCCACTGTGTCTATTACCCACTTTATAACAGTCATAACTAGATTGTTTTGTTTGTTACACTGCTGGATACTCTCATGGATCTTAAAGCCTTGCCAGTTGTTTTATTTATTGGTAATTTTGTTGAATGCCACAGTAAAATGAAATAATTGGACTTTGTTTATAGTGCCAAATACATTTTCCTGAATGACTGTTTTCAGCAGCCAGTGCTGTTAAGTAAACCCACGGACCATATACCACAGAGAGATTTAAGATTACTATTCATCATTTGCTTCCTGCATTATCTTCAGATTTAAATCAAGTAAAGCACAACTGGTTTCCAAATTTTGAAGCTGCTTTTCACTGCTTTCTGTTGTAATGCTATTGAGACAGACTCCTCATGTGGGGTTTTCTCCTCCTTAGGGTCATCCAGACTCACCTAAATTCCCACCTATGCTTGGCACAGGCTCTCTAACACATGTGCAAGTGAAGTCTTTGGGGGAGGTAGCGTGGGGTTTGGAAATACATGTCTGAACAACACTAGACTGCCCAATTAAAAGATGCTCAGTCAATCTCTGTAGGGATTGCCCTCTCTTTTCTCTTCACATGGTAATGTCCAGCTTCAGATATCGTGAAGAGATCTCATTTTCAGAGAGTGCTAATATCTAAGGTACACAAACACGTCCCTTGGAAGTCACTGCACTAAAATCCACGTGCTCAAATACACAGCACAAACACTCTGACTCCTTCTGTCACTCTTTCCCAGACCTTCTGGAAACATAAGGAATAAGCCAATTCAGGAAATACATATTCTGAAGAGAAAAGGGTATTCTTAGGTCAGCAAGGAGCAGACATACAAAATTATATTCACACATGTTTACTCAATACTGAGAAAGACCTAAAACCCAAGAATGATAGGATACAGAGGAACTGGTGTGGCAGAGCCTTAAGAGATGCAAGAGACACACAAGGAAGAGGAGCAGCTCGGTAGGTTGTGGTGGAAGCAAGGACACTAGTGTTTTAGTTACATAAAAATAACAGCATTAGTTGCAACTTAGGAAAGCCATCCCAGCCTTGTTTTATTTGATGTGTCTAAATCATTCAGCTCTCTTTTTATCACATAAAAACCTGCTTCTGGTTAGGCTGTGTGAAATTTAGCATTTTAAATGAAAACATTCCAGTAAATCACCTCTTTCCCACCTTTCTCTCTTCCCCAGAACTCACCAAACAAAGAATATAACCAAGAGGGGGGGAAAAGAATCTTTAAAAATCCACAAATCTGCTCATTTCTGTGTTGCTTTACAATAGCTGTTGTGGGGTCCTTGCTATTATCTGTGGCATTTAATTGTGGAAAATTTTAAAGGTCCCATCTGGCTCCCCAATACATTTATTCTAATTGTGAACGAGCAGGGATATTCTTGCCTCTCATTAGTACAAGCTTACTTGCCTTAGTTTCTTTCTCATAACAGCATAGGTCAAAGAGGAGACACCTTAATGAGAATCTTGGTAACATAAACAGGAAATCTGGTTCATTTTCTTATCTTCATTTGCAACTCAAAACTTCATGCCCAAAATGAAAACACTCATTTTCTTTAACTCATTTTTTTCTTGCTTTGTCTTTCTCCTGGGCCTTTATCTATTAAGCAGGGCAATTCTAGGATGTATTTTCATCATAAGTATTAATATTGCCATTTATGAATTAATTTACCAGCATAGGAGCAAAGAACCAAAGGACAATATAATTTCCTTGGGTTTATATCTCACAACACTTGTTTTCGCTTCTTCAGCCCTCGAATTAAAGGGAAAGGAAGAATTACATAGAGTCAAAGCTGTTTAAAGTTGAGATGATCAAGAAGAAAAGAGCAGGGCACTTCAGCTTTCTGTCAACACATATTTTCTATGCAGCATCTTCATATAGTCATACGGAGGCCAAAGATAACAATTAACTGTATTTTCCCTATGTGCTGGGAAGGCAGAAAAGGTGACAGTGTTCCAAGCTGGGCATTCTGTTTGTTCCATGCACATTTGGGAGGGGATTATTCATTGTGCCATCGATTGCTAAGCTATGTATACAGGAGAAATAGGAATAACATCAAGTAATCCCTGTTTTATTTTACTCATGATGCAATTCAACATGCATTTCGTGGCTAGCAAAAACTGGCCCTGGAAACAGGGATGTATTGTATCAGCTGAGAAGCAGGTAAGGGCATTCAAGTTGCAGCTGGAAGACTGCAAAAGACTTGTGTTTATAAGTATCTTAGGCATGGGATGCAGGGGGAATCAGCCAGCCCCTGTTCAGTGTCTGTGGGGACAGGACAAGGGGCAATGGCTGCCAACTAGAGCACAGGAAGTTCTGCACCGACATGGGGAAGAACTTTTTCACAGTGAGGGTGAGGGAGCCCTGGGACAGGCTGCCCAGGGGGGTGGTGGAGTCTCCTTCTCTGGAGATATTCAAGTCTCATCTGGACGCCTATCTATGTAATATGAGATAGGGAGCTGCTTTGGCAGGGGGGTTGGACCCGATGATCGCTTGAGGTACCTTCCAACCCCTAAGATTCTGTGATTCTGTGACTTGCCCAAGGTTAGGTGGGTTAGGTGCCTTGTGCCTACTGCCGTGCTAGGAATACTCACTGAAGTTTAAACTGCAGGTTAAACAAAGCTCTGCCCTGTCTCAAGTTCACCCACTAATTCTTGGTCCCAGTGCAGCATTGTTTTTAACTGTATGTTGTGATAAGCCACAGCTCGGGTTAGTGAAGCTCTCAAGCTCTTGCACCATCCTTCTCTTCAGCCCAGGTGGTATATCCATGGGAGAGCTGCTCTCCTTCACAGGCTGCAAACACAAGCAGAGCTCTTGACTCAAAACTCACTCTCTAGCAAGGCTGTGCCAGAAGAGGTTGACTGCTGTGCAAAAAAGTTCAGTGCAGCTGTTTCCTTGTGCTTCTTATGCCCTTGCTGGTCCTGGGATACAAAGCAGTTAAAGTAACATATATGGAGTTGTTGCATATGTATTGCCCAGTGTGGAATCCCTGCATTTGTTCAGAGAAAAAGTGCTGAAGGTGGGAGGATTGAGCCTGCTACCATGTGGGGAATCTGGACTCTCCCAGGCGGCACTGCACACGTGTTGTGGTGCATTTCTGGGAACGCTCTAACACAGCATGTTAGTTCCAGAAACCTTACCTGAGGAAGATGGGGAGTGCTATTTAAGAGCAGCTGAGGGAGCTGGGCTTGTTCAGCCTGGAGAAGAGAAGGCTGAGGGGGGACCTCATTGCAGCCTGCCAGTCCCTGAAGGGAGCTTATAAGCAGGAGGGGATTCAACTTTTTAAAAGGGCAGATAATGGCAGGACAAGGGGGAATGGATTAAAACTAAAGGAAGGAAGGTTTAGATTAGATATTAGGGGGAAGTTTTTTACAGAGAGAGTGGTGAGGGGCTGGAACAGGCTGCCCAGAGAAGTAGTGGATGCCCCGTCCCTGGAAGTGTTCAAGGCCAGGTTGGATGGGGCCCTGGGCAACCTTGTGTAGATCCAGGCCTGGAGATTGGTGGCCCTGCCTGTGGTAGGGAGGTTGGAGCTCTATGATCCATGGGGTCCCTTCCAACCCAGACCATTCTATGATTCTATGATTCTATGATTTAAGCCGCTTTCTGAAGCAAGAAACTCAAGTGAATGGTGAGCAAACAGTCAAACCCAGGAGCTGTGACTGCCCTAGCTTCAGAAAACCAAATCAGGATCCAAAAGTTACAGTTAAAGTTGATCTCTTCACAACAGAAATGTTTCCAGCTACATCTATTTTAGTGTGTGGAATATTATGTACCTAACTATGTAAACCTGCCCTTTCCCCATTATATACATTGGCTTGGCAGTGACTACAAAACCATCTGTACTACAGTTCTTCTGGTTTGCCAGGATGAAACAAACTCATGTTTTTAAACATGTCTTTTCTGCATGCCTCACATACAGCATGTGCTATGGAAAGTCAAACCTGAAGGTGGCCTATGGTTTGATACAGGACAATGTCAAATTTTGCATGAAAGGTATTCTCTTTTTCTTCTTTTCTGACAAAATAATTGCCTTTTAATGCTCTCATTTGGATATTTAAAATAAATGTCTTCCCAACTCAACTGCAATTTAATTGAGTTGAAATTAAATGCTAAATACAACAGCTATAGATTTTTAATACGCTCCTTGAAATAGCTCTGCTTTAGCAAAACAGTTAGTTACTATCACTTTTGGGAATGGGAACATCCCCAGAAATCAAGTGGCAAAACCTCACCAAAGTCACTTTTTTGTCTGGCATTTAATTGAAGAGCTAAGTGCACAATCAGTGCATGCATTTTCATAAAGCTACTCGAGGGAGGATATGTGAAAATAATTCATGTCTGCTTTATGCAAGGTCATTAGCTCTCATACAGAACACCAATAATGACACAAAACCATCTCATTTACTTATCATGTTTGCATAATATAGTATTTTTAGGGAAAAAAAAAATATTCATGGTGAAGGCTGTGTCTTTTGAAATAGTATATTGAGAGATGTTTTGATGGAGTAATCTTTTGTGGGATGTATGGTTTGTATGTGAATTGCATAAAAATAGATTCATCTCAGTGAAATTTCTGTAAATTTTAAGCAAATTTTAGCTTTAGGAGAAAACAGCTGTAGCCATTAAGTGAAACAGCTGTGTACTGTAAGAGTGAGTTTTGTTCTGTGAGGATGACTTGTGTGTGTGTGTTCTTTGCTTTTGGGCTGCTGTTCTTTATGGATTATTAGAGCCTGCAGCTGAAACAGACTTTATCCTACATATCTTTACAAACACAGAGTAAGAACCAGACTTTGCCCAGAAAGATTACAGTGCCCAGAAGATAAACAGTGAAATCTTCAAATAAAGACAGAATAATCTCATTCTAAAACATGAAGAAGAGGTAGAACTGATACAGGACTTAGTACAAAAGCATGAATTTGGTCAAATAGAAATGGTTCATTTCTTTAGTTTGATTTAAAAATCCCCAGGAGCCTTAAATTCCCTTTGGACACACAGCCATCGCTCCCCCAAGCACTGCAGTGGTTCCCTTCTCCCTAAGCCAAGTTAGAAAAGCAAAGCAAAGCTTTCCTTGCTTGAGTCACCTAACTGAGCAGTTCAGTCTGCTCATTCCACCCCTATCCCTACTGACAGCTTTAAAATAAAGTTGTTTAATTGGTTTGTTTTTAAAGTAATGCAGCTAATACTCTCCTAATAATCTAGTCTTTAGGGTACTGAGACGAAACCTGCTACGTGGAGTACTCTCCTCAAACCCACACAATTCACAAACCAGATAAATACCACATCCTTTTGCATAGGAAGAAGGACTGAAAAGCATTTTTCTACCTGTCTTGCTGATCTTGTGACTCACTGGGTAACATTCTTCCTAATTTGGGTCCTATTGGATATCTCCCATGGTTACACTCATCACCATTTGTATTTATTTTGCACCACAAAGCACGATGCCATGTGTTACCCTGTCTGCATGCAGAGCATCTCCTTCAATCTAACCCCCCTTAGACACTGTGCTCACCTGTACCCCTGCACGAGGCAGAACATCCTTCTCCCTCCTCACCTTGTGTCAGCATGTTGGAAACACCAAGCACAGAGTGTTTGTGACAGGCATTTACTGGGGCCGTCCTACCACATTGTCCTGGCCATAAAAAGCCCTAATCTACTAGTTAAATCTATACAAGCTAGGAAACAGGCAGGCTGTTAATATGCAAGGCTCTGTATCTTCTTATCCATTGTCTCAGCCCTTTTCTTACAAGCACACACATCCTTCACTACCTGGCAGCTGTATCCGCCCATCCGCTCTTCCCCAGGACTATCCATATTCACTGATTAAGATAAAATTTTGTGGACAAAAGCAGCAAAGCAGTATCTCACATGCTGTTTATTGTTAAGGGGATATTTAATAGCTTTAAAATTCATTTAAGAAAATGGGAGCAGTGAGTCACATGTAATTATTCCCAGATAGATCATTAATTACTCGATAAAGTTTCTACATAATGCTGCCTTTTGCTTTTTTTGCCATAATGATGGGTTATTCCTCATTTATCTCAGTTTGCTTGTCAGTTATTCCAGTTCCCTTTCATCCCCTATCTGTGATATGTATGTAAATATTACAGATTGAGATTGATAAAGGTTTAAAAAAAAAGGCTGTTACTTTATTGAATTACAGGACAGTTTATGAGAAACTCATTTGATTATTGTGTTAGGATGGTATCATTTGCAGCAATACAAATCTGGCTGGTTTGGTACCGAAATGGGAACTGCATTTTTCAGAGGTTTGTAATTCAGCTTTAGAAATTTGGGGTTGCTTCAGAATGCCAAAGAAAGATACCAAGACAAAAATGACATTTGGAAATAAATTTGCTCTTTTAAAAGTGTTTGCCTGGTTACACTAGGCTTTTCTTCATGGAAGCACAACTTTTAAGGCAAGTCCTCAGAACTTCACATGTGCATTGAAAAGAAAGAGTGAGGCTACAGGTGCATTTGCACTGTATGGACTTTAAGAACAATCAGTATATATATGTTCCAGCAAATTAATTGCATGGATGTGCCCATTTAAAAGGACATCTAGCTTGCTATCTTTTGCTACTTTGTCTCTTTAGAGACACAACCTTAAGTGTTCAGAAAGAAGCAGCAGCATGAGAGGCTGAAACTCAAGGAAAAATCCTTAGTTCTCTCCTGTTTTTACCAGTCTGTTAATTTACCTTTGAACCAGTTGGGATATCCCATGGCAAAGAATGTCTTTGGTGCTGCTTAAATCTCCCACCGGCTGTATCTTCCAACGCTCCTCCCAGTGTAAACTGGAGAGGCACACCTGGGTACCACATCCTCAGAGAGTCCCTTTGATGGCAGGCATCCCGTAGCCAGATTGCCTTTGGAATTCAAACATAGCCCAGATTATCTGTGCTAGTGTCCCCCCCACACCTGACTGACACAAATAGGTGTTTATGTTTTATACAATATCAAAATAGTGTCAGGTTGTCAGACAGACGACAATGCGATGGTCCTTTACAACTAGCACGTAGCATCTTACTCCCAGCATGCTGGTGTGCCCAGATGCTTTAAGTGTCTGACTAGGCACAGCTCCCCAGCAACACCTACAGAAAATCTGAAGCAGAATAGTGATAACTTGCTCAGTAGCAGCTGGTGAACACTGGGAATAAATTTATCCTCCTCCATAAACACTTGGACATTTATGAGTGCAAGCTGCATTCCTTCTCTGATACACCCAATGCTGTTCAGAGGTTATTACTAAGTTATTATTATCCTGCCAACTAAAACACATCTAGCTAAAATGTTTTAGATTAGCTTTACTGTTCTGCATTATACTCTTTATTTCTCCATAAATAAACAAAAATAAAAGAACTACCATGGGGAAGTGTAGAGAGCTGAACTCAAACATCTTTACTATGTTTCGAGCCCTAACTGTTGTGTTGAAGATTGTGTGCTTCACCCTACAGCAGCTGATCGTGATGCCCATACCATGGGGCATACGTTGCTGTTTCAGCAATCATTTCAAAGCATCCTTCTTCCAAGAAGAGGGGAAGGATCATCTGCTGTCGTGTGAGCTGATAACACCACAGTTGTGCTTGTTGCAGTATTGCCCTACATCTGCTGTCAATTAGGCTGCAGTTAGCTTAGGGCAAAGCTTAGTGGGATGCACGTCAGTAGCAAGTCTTAAAACTGTCTGCAAAAGCTAAACAAAGCTTAACCAAGTTAAACATTTGAAAAGGTGCCCAGCCATTGTCACCGGTAACCAAGCGCAGCTGCCTGTCCGAGCTGCAGGGACCGAACTGAAAGGCCAAGGAGACAAGGCTCAGCCCTACAGCATCTTCCAGTCGCTGAGATAAGTAAGGCTTTGGGACTGGGCTCAACTACTAATGCTTTAGTCTTGGTTGTAGCACCTTTGCAATTTCCATTTAAAAGTAGCGGTGTGCTCCTCACGGGTTGCTTTCAATGCCTGGATTGATATCATGATGCTGTGGGATTTATAACATCTTGCAAATATTCTGGCCAAAATGAAGATTCTGAACTTCAGGTACAAAGTCCACTCTTCTGCAGCACGGCTGTGTGGCAGAAATGTTTATTTATACAGCCCATGGAAACTGGAATCCAGGCTCAGCCTTAGATAATGAACTTGTTTGCATCAGCAGGTTCAAAACCCAGGACCATAGACAGTGAAGTGGGAATGAGTTCAGACCTCCAACTGAATCCTAAATTTATATTCTAGCCTGGGGAGTTAATGCAAATACCCCTCACTAGGCGATCAAAGATTAAGCCATAGCTCACATTTCCTGGCCAAGATAATATTAATTTGTAAAATAATGAAAACAGAATGTGTCTCACTGGGGTCTGGTGAAGTAAGACACCAGCTCTGGGAAGCAGTCTGCTTAGGCTGTGGCACTGATGATGTTAGCCCTGCCCTACACAAATTGCATTTGTACCAATCACAGAGATAATCTCTGATGCAGTGTGGTGTGGTCATAAAACAAACTGAGTGGAAGCATCAGAGTTTCTGGACTCTTTGATACTTTCTTCAGGTTCTCATGGGACACGTGTGCTCCCCAGAGCCTGATGTGAGGGCGTTTGAAGTCTACAGAAATCCTTCTGTTGACTTCATACAGTTTGGGACTTGGCTTCTGAGGCTGTGGGAGTGGAAATGAGCTTCATCTCTCTGGATCAATGTCGTCAGCTTTCCTTGCCTTTTACAGACAAGCTCTGGTTTTAGGGAGACACAGTATGACAGGAAACAGCCAGAAACAAAGCAAAATTCCTCCCCCATTACTTCAGTATAACTTGGAAACCTGTGGCTTTGGAGCAATAGGCTAACACTTTGGGATTTAGCAGCTTGGCTATGTTTTAAGGATAGTGATTGCTGTAGGATTGGAATGACACTTCCCAGATCCGATCCAGACCCATCAAGCCCCTTCCCACAGGAAAGTGACACTCAGTCAGATGGAAAGAACTTCAGCAACCTGGGATAGATCAAACCAGTAGCCTTGAGATAAAACACCTCCTCCAGTTCCCAGCCCAAATCAATCCATGGTTTTAATACCATTACACGTAACATGCTAAACTTCACAGTGGATTAGCAGAACTGGCTGGTAAAAAGAGCAGAACTTCCCAAAATCCTATTTATGGAAGTTTCCTAACAGGCCTCTTGTGCACTAAATGATATGTGGCACACATGTTCCTCTATGAGAAAACTGTGATGTATTTCATACTGCAATGCACTTAGTAACAATTTATACCAAATTTCACTAAAGTGTTAATAAATACATATTTCTTCTGTTTAAGTATACTTTGGAAACATTCTAGGGTCCAGACATTTTATTGTAATAATATATCTGTCAGTTTATGAAGCAAGTTGGTTTGGGGCTGATTCAGTACACACAGAAGTTAATGTAAATAACTTAAGTTGATTTTAGTGAGGGAAATATTTCACTTTGAGCTCTGCTGTTTTAGCATCCAAGTTTTACATAAAATATGGGTTTTTTTAGATTAAATCTATTTAAAACACATTGATTATTTTAATGTTAACTGTTAAAAACTGCTAGGGAGCTAGAGGTAACTGCCACACTGCACCTTATTAAAGAACCTTGATTTGGGGTTTGTATACCAGTGCAGTTATTCCAGATCTGGTTTTAGGTGGACATCAGCTTGCTGTTAGGTGTGCTGCACCTCTGGAGTGGCAAGGTATTTGGAAGGACAGCACTCCCTGGGAACTCTGGGGAACTCCTTGAGGATCCCAGCTAATATTTCTGCCTTCCTCAGCTTTCCATCCTACTCACTCTTCATATTATTTCATAGAACCATAGAATCGCAGAATCATCATGATTGGAAAAGACCTTCAAGATTATCAAGTCCAGCCATAAGCTCTAGCCCACCATAACCTCTAAACCATCTCATGGAGCAGCACATCTACCTGTTTTTTGAACAGATCCAGGGAAGGAGACTCCACCACCTCCCTGGGCAGCCTGCTCCAACGCTTCACCACTCTTTTGGTGAAGAATTTTTTCCTAATACGCAGCCTGAACCTCCCCTGGCACAACTTGAACCCATTCCCTCATGCTCTGTCACTAGTTATTAGGGAGAAGAGGTCAACACCCTTCATATTAAAGCTGGTTTTTATAGGATGGGACAAGGAGGACAGAAAATAACCTTGCAGTGGCCAGCAGCAGTGAAGTTTGAAGCGGATGCTTTTGCTTTAAAAAGGAATTTCAGGCTTCCTTTGTGGCAAAGCATTAACAGCCCACACAAAGCAGCCCCCTCCTGATGGCAGGACTCTAATTGCACACATTTGCATGGAGCTGAGCGTGTGTGTGTGCAAGGTTTGATGGAAGTAAACAAGCAAGAACTATAATCAAGTGGTGTACAAATAGAAATCAATTAATCAGTTCAGAACTGTGATTTTAACCTTATGGTCTGTGGATTAATAACACTAAACTCTGAATTCAAAGTTCTACATCTTCATGGAGCCTCCCAGAGCAGGAGGCAGGTGTGCTCTAACTTGGGAGGATTAAGAACCATCTAGTTTATCTTATAGCTCATCTCACAGCTTGCTGCCTTAAACCTGAAGATTCATCTTTGGGGGGTTATTTTTTTGCACTTTCTATTAATTTAAGAAAAATGTCTTTAAATATTAGATAAATAAATAGGTAGATAAATAAATAAATAAATACATTATGGTCCTTAAATGGCTTTACCCCATGCTGCTTGCTTTTGCTTAATGGCCAGTTTTCCAGGCTTTAAAAAAACCCACAACTTTGAAGATAATAATGGCATTTCCTATATGCTTGGGACTGGAAGAAAATTACAGGCCTGAGCTGTTTTAATGCAACTATCTTTTCAATTCATTTCTAGGAAAAAAAAGAAAGCAAGGGACTAAATTTACCACTGTCAATAACATTTGATTTTTTTTATTTACTGTATGTCATGGTATGTGGTGACTTAAACCTACATTCCAGTTTTAACAGGAGGATACTTGTGATATAAATTCCTTTTCATTGTAATATTAGTGGTTAATGTGTTGGAAAACCTCCCTGAATAGTGTATATATATTTGTTAAATCTTTTTATTTCTATGTTTGGTTTTATTCCATTAGTCATTCAGGATCAGGTTCATTGTTTGTTTCTCTGTCACCACCTAGTCTAGATGCTAGTAGGAAATGAAAGAAAAGGCTACTTTATGTTTGGAACCTATGTGTAAAGGTAGAGGTTATTCACACTTGCCCACAAGAGATTAAAGTTTTGGGTTTGGAACTTTCTTGCCCACATTCTCCAATACCAGGCAAGCTGAGCTTGGCATAAGTCCAAAGAGGGAAGAGGAAATATGGGTTACAGCTACCTAGAAAATCATCTCACATCTCAGGGTGGTCCTGCTGATGGTAACACCCACGAGCTGCTTCCACATCACCTGAATGCTCCCTCAGACTCTGCACTCTGTCTAGATGAGCTTGAAAAATTCTTTGTTTCATCACTTTATAAATCAGTAGATCACTGTAGTGATCCACAGACCAAATGTAACATTTGGCTATGTAATAGCTGCTAGTGTAATTTTTAGAAGAACACAGTGATTTCATGTAGCAGTAACTGCAGTGATGCTTTAAATAGGTGTCATACACAGAATGGTTTGCCCAGTTGGATGGTTGTGGGAAGGTCTGGCTTTGAACAAAGATGGTAAGGAAACAGTTGAAAAAATTCTACAGGGTTTTCAAAATTACTCTTGCAGTTAACTTTTATAAAATACTGAATGATTTGGTCCTAAAACCTGAAAAGGAGAGGACCTCCTAGATGTCTGAAGGAGCAGGTGGAACCAGAAGCTCATTGAACTTCAGGCAAAGGAAGAGCGTGTGCAGCCCGTGAGGAGAACCTGGGCTGTAGCTTGGCTGTAAAGGAAGCATTGCTTCTGTGTTAGAGGAGGATGATGCAGGAGGTGACCTGTTATTAATCTCTAGCCCTCAGGCTGCTGGCTCTAGCACTAAATTAGACCTTTTAAAATAAATGAGTTCAATGTTAGATACTAGCTGGAGGTTTTTTGTTGGGCTTTTTAAATTTTTCAGTCTTGAAACTCCTCCAAACCTCAGTATTTACAACCTACTTATAATGCCACAATATATGTATTTTTATTAGACTTCCTATTGAACACTAGTCTACTACCTTTGCTTTCTTTATTTATGATGAGATTGTTTCCAGCTCCTGTTAATTTATTTTACACAGCCCATGATGTAATCGTTAAGCAGTTGTAATGAAGATTGAAGGTTTAATAATGCCAAGTGTTACAAATTTCTATTTAATCATTCCTAAATCGATTAGTTACTTTCACCCAAATGCTGTGCCACTGAAACAGAGAGCTAAAGATACAAACTGCTGGGGCCAATGTTTGATAAATGTTATTTTGGTGCAGTGGTAATCGAGTTATTGAATTTACTCATCTTCCAAATGATGTTTGCATTGTCTCAGCCATATGTGTTTAGGGCCAGGGGAAGGTCATTAGGAGCTTCAGACCGGGGGCATGTTTGGGTTAAAGTGATTTTGAACAGCCAGCGTTGAGGTTAGTCAATTAAAAGAAAGAGCACAGAGAGATGCTACAGAAGGGCGTGTTCTAGGCTGGTCAGTAGGGAGGTCCCAAAGGCCTGTTTAAAATAGTCTAAAGATTCTGTAAGTAAATGTCTACTCCTAGCCCCAGGCTCTTTAACCACTGACAAATGGCTGTGTAAGATGCTCTTCAGAAAACAGGTTTCACTATAAATAAATTCCACACTTTTACAGGTACACACAGGACAAACCTGTGCAGGCCAAGGGGAAGCACTGCCCGGTACTATTCTTGTACATACAAACACAGCCCTCAGTGAACTTCCTCAAGGGAAGATCAGAGCCACAGGTGAGATGCAGAACATGTGCCCAGGCTGCTCAGGGCACAACAGGTTCTGCACCTGCTCTTGATGGCAGGGGACATCGTGGGCCAGTGCGGTGGCTCATCCGGACGCATCACCACTGAGCCCTGCATAAAGATTGGCTCCATATTCAGGGGTTTATTAGTTTGCTGTGATTAGGCTGTTTCAGAGTTCAACAGATAATATATTTATATCTACATCCTGGACACAGAGCTGGGAAGTGCTTTGTTCTCCCAAGGAGTGCATCGGTTCTATTTAAGACTGTGTGCTGATGCCTGCGTCTGTGTGGGGATCAGCTTCCCCTGAAGTGGGGGGAAGATTCCCCTCATAATGAGACAGCACCTCTCCCAAGTGAACAAGTACTGGCTAGAGTAGAGCCTGAACACCCAACCCATGACTACTGTCCCCATTTCCATTTTAAAACAAAGGAGTTTTGCCCTTTGTCAGGTGTCTGTGAATAGTTAGACTGCTACAACTAGGTAAGAGTATCAAGCAGCTCCCCGTGTTCCTGTGATGCAAAGATGTTCAGTGGACCTGATATCCTCTACTGCTCCAAACAGACTTATGAACAGCAAAGTCCCTCTTGAAGTGAAAAATAGTCCCACTTTATTTTTAATGCTTGGCTAGTTGCTGTATATAGAGACCATTTTTTAGTTCCAAAGCACGGGAGGGAGGCTCGTGTTCCCCAGTATTTCTGTTGTGCAATTCTTTACAACCCTGTAGTTTTATAAACACACTGTTTGGTATTTGATTTCTGTCCTCTAAACACTATTTAAATCAGAAGTAATAATTTCTAAATCCTGTAAAATGCCCGAAGCTTAAATCAATAAACATTTGAGGAATACATTCTGTTTGGCTGATAAATGATAATTGTGGGAGTGCCTGGCAGCTTTTGTGGTTAAACCTTTGCTTTTATACAATTAAATGGCCAACTCCTTCAAACCCTGGAAACACTCTTAATGATAATTGCACAAGGAATCGGGGAGCTTACTGGGGACAAGTGAACAAAGACCTTTCTCCCGGTGCCTGTAAATGATCAGCCAGGGTGGTTGGGCTCTGCGTGCTGGTTCCCTGGGTGCCTCAGGACACTTTTTGGGTGACTGTTCATGTTGCATCCCCCTGCTTGCCCTGCTCTGCCGTGCTGACAGGGACACTGCCCCACAGCCATCCTCTGCCACCCAGCACCTCCACTGCTGCCACCACCTCTGCCCTGGGTCATCACGTCTCCAGCCAGCACGAGGCCGGGAGAGCGATCCTGTGGCAAAGCAGCACTCCTGTCACAGGGGACACACAAAACAGGCCAGGACACAGCTGTACCCTGTAATGACAGTGGAATCTTCTGCAGTCATTCATGGTCAGTTTGCAGCATTTTATGAGATCCAAGCCCAGTGAAGGGACTGTATGATCTCTGTAATAATACACAGACCGTAGGATTGCCTCCTGGAAGCGTTCTGCATCACCCATGAGTGTGTCTCAGCCATGCCTTAACACCAAAACCCATCCCCCCAGTCAGACAGCCAGCCCTCCCTATAATTTTCCTCAGATCCAGCAAAGCCACCCCGAGTATCCTCATGCATCCAGTTGCTTCCTCCCCAATCTACCCTGGTCTAGAAAACTCACACGCAGTTTCAGAAGGAGAGGTGTCGTTACAGGGGGAACAGCATTCTGTCCCACAGGTTGTAGCTGCCGAGTCATTTCCAGCCTCTGCACTTGCTGAACCATATGCTAAATTTGTAAAACCTTGTTCACATTTTTCTGCCCCCCACCCTCAGCAGAGAACAGCTCTTTAGGGGAGAAACAGGGAGCTGACAGTTACACTACTTCCCGCTGTGAATAAACTGTAGGACATCTCCAGCCATCAGGCTTTACAGGGAGACTTAAGGATCTTTAGCTTTTCTTCCTTGCGCTGATGAAGTTACAAAGTGAGGCACAAGCAGTTTGACTACAAGATTAGAAATCAGACAGGAAAATGATCCCGTCTGACTGCACCACGGCTCCTTTATGTTGACTCCAGCATCACTCAGGCAGAAATGATGGGAAAAAAAGTGGGAGAAAAATGAAACTAATTATTTTTATCTTTAATGATCACTGGCAAAATAAACAGAGCATTTAGAGATCCTGGCCCATCTGAGATTGTGTGTATTCATTTTCTGTATTCTTCCAGCCAGGGTGTCATCCAGGACCACATCTCACATGACAAGGAGCAATTAAAGGAAAACGCGTCCAGGCTATGCCCCTGCCAAACTGAATCATGACCCTTCTTTTGGCAGCCTCACGCATGAATCCCCCCCCTTGGGGAACACCAGGCAGTAGCTGATTTGCCAGCTGACATGATACATGCTTTTTGTGTGTGTGTGTGTGTATGTCATGCTGGTGACATTACGTACTCCTTGAGAATGGAGCTTACATCTCAGCATAATGGGCTGGTTTTAATGGTGCTTAGATATTCAGAGATTAACAGGAAGGTCTGAGGAGAGAGGCTGTGTCTCTTCATAGGGTGTTTCCTTTGTTCCAAATCAAAACTCACAGCCATTTCACTTTAAAATACGCTGTTCAATATACACAGATATAAGTGTATTAAATGACCTAGTTTGAATATAAACAGCTGCAGATATAGTAGCTGAGAGCACCTGGGGAGTTGTATACTACCAACATAGGATTTTCTGTACAATATATTCAATTAAAGTGTGAAATGTGTCTAAAAGAGTTATTTGAAGGGGTTTTGTTCTCCTGCACAATTTCTGCCTCCCACTCCCTCCTTTCTTTTGTGCCCAAGTCCCAGAACACAGCTCAGGAAGGCAATAATGAAGTTAGGAGTATCTAGGAAGGACACGCAGCAGCCCAGCGAAGCAAGCTTAGCAACATCACTTCAGGATTTCTGGTTTACATAGGAGATTTGACTGACTTGTATATTTAACATAAATCTGTTGTTAGAATTCAGCTTGTTTATATTTCCTCCATAGCAAATATTTCATTTCAAATAGAGACATCTCACTAGCTAAAGGAGCGTTGCAATGACGTATGGACCAAAGCACAAGAAACTTACCAAGAAACTATACAGAATCACATGTAACTCATGTAAGTGTATGTATTTAGTTTATCTAGATGTAGCTACAGCTCAGCTTATTCCAACTGCCTGATCAACTTAGCAACAGCATTCATGCAACACCACAACTAGGGTTTTGTTGCCTCATCACACAAGTTTACTGGCATTTTAGGCACTGCTGAGTAGGCGGAGTGGTCTCCAGATACTGCTTCAGAAGGGTTACCTTAGGAGGGTCCTCCTAAGCTCTGTATCCTATCTGCCAGGTGTGTGGATGCCTTAAGGCATCTTACATGGCACTAGGTATCTCTGTCTACCTTTCCACAAACAGATCCTGCCCTTACAGACCAGCAGTGAATTTTCTGACTTGACTTCAGCTCGGGAGAGAACACAGAACATGCCATTTCCTTGTCGAAGTAAAGCACCACCAGTAAATAGATTCAGGTATTGAAAAATGCAATTGTAAACTAGCTCACACAAGAGAGGAATTCTAATATATTCTCAAATTTGTAATTGGGCATTACAGTCATTAAAATCCAATGTAATTCCCTTAGCATAATTCACCCATTTTTAAATGAAATCTATTAATCCGTATAAATCCATGAGAAAGGTGCAATAAGTAACTGGGACCATCCTGGGATCATAAAAACTTCTACTGGTGATGAAGTATGATGCTACAATAAAACAATCCCAAGCCCTAGTCCTTCAGAACACAAAAGCACCCCTGGTATCTGGAGAATTTTGCAGTTTTTCAAGAGTAACCTTTTGTCCAGCTACATCTCTGTGTGGTTACAGCACGAGACATTCATTGTACCAGAATCCTGATATCCAAAGTGGAAGTAGAGAGGAGATGCAATGGATAAACTCCAGAAGGTAAAACATGATCCCAGTATGCTGTCCATGAAACCTAGCTCCTTACAATTTCCAGAAAATAGAGAAGTCAGAAGTAATACTAGAATTTCAGCCCCAACTGCTTTGCCAGAAACACCTTTTTCCTTCGCATCAGGCTGTAACTGCTCAGTGCTTTATACTCCTCATACAACTGGGGAGAGAAAGATCTGGTTTGGCCTCACAGGCCATTCCCCAGGTGGTTTCAAGAGGACGAATACCTACACTGTGCATTCATCCCTCCAACTGTTGTGTACATGAGGAAAGATTGCTCATGCCTGCTTTTTTGCTTTGATGATGTGCATTTTCCACCTCTCAACAAGTGTTTCTGTGACTGCTTGTAGCCCTTCCACAGCATAGGCAGCACAACAACGACTGATTCCTGATCACTGAACAAGGTTATGAGCTGCAGTGTGAGCACTCAGATCAGCAGCAGACCCAGGGAGGGGTCCTGGGTTAATGCAGAGCAGTGACACTTGATGGGAGGGGTAGAAACGTTTCTTCTTTTCAGTTGTAGCTGACTGCTGAAGTGGGTGATGGTGTGGATCAGGACTTTGCAGGGTAAACTCACTCAAAGTCGAACAGTTTGTCAGAGCCAGCATGTAATTCAGAGACATTTAGTACGCGCAGTTGTTGAGTTCCTCATATCTTGGAGTGCCAACACTTCTAATAACATTAACAAATAGGCACCTCATGGCAAGCAGGGTGGAATCTCTTTCTTTTGTAATTAGACTTCAGACAATGTTATATTGTGGAGTTAAGGGAAGGGAACTTTGCCTCAAATTTCAAAGCAGTGAATCTCAGTTTAATTCTGCTAATGGCAGTTAACGCAGATGGCTAAAAAGAGTAATTATCTTCTTGAGCTTTCTGCCACCTGCCACAAATCAACTGTTTTCTTTAATTACTCAAAATTACTCTTAATCACACAAAACAGATACTTAAAACCTAGTCACATATTGCAACTCAAGAGCAAGATTTTAACCCTAAGCATGCGACTTAGGAAATCACCACCCTGACCAAGAGCCCCGTGCTGGCTGCGTGCTGTGACAGTGGAAAAATTCATCCTCTCTCTTCCACATAGGAACGAAGTTTGCAGGCTAATTGTACAAGTCCTGTGGTCTGATCCAAGTAATTACCAGAGCAACCAAAAGGCTATAACCACAGTGGCAGGAAAAAGAAAATCACAGTTTCTTCCTACTGATAGGCTTTCTCTAACGAACTGTCAGTTTAAGAAGCCACACAATCAGACAGACTTATCTTAAAATGACTTACTGAAGAACTTAAGGATGTAACAGTAACTATGGCCAAGTCAAAGCTTTTTTAGGTTCCTGGAGATACTTTAACAGAGATAATTATCCCATTTCTGTTGGGGCATCATTTTTAATGCGGTTGCTGTTAAGTGTTTAAGAATCCGCCCATGACAGTTTTGGAAGTTTCTGGCAATGTTATACTTTATAGCAGCATTTCTTGCCCCTCACCACTCCAGTGACATGGTTGTTGGAAGAACAGAAAGTATTCCCTTCCTTCTTCACTGCTGTTCTTAAAGTATGAGCTAATCCCCAACAGATTCTGCAGAGGAACTCAGTTCTGCCTCCTGAATCACCACGTTAAATTGCAAAGTGCTAATGCAAATCCTGAGGTCTGGATAGATCTCTGTGCCTAAGAGAAAGCACCGAACTTACTGTTCCATGAATTACAAAGCCAGTAAACAAAGCCAAAAGCAAAATCTCAGTATAAAAACAGCTATGGTAGAAGGGATCTGTACTGTCTGTATTACACTTCTCAAGAACACATATTGTTTCTAAAAAATTATTCCATTACTTTGAAAATAGATAAACTCACGACTGCTGCTGTTTAGCATCCTTTTGCTGTTACAGCTTTGTATTTTAAATGAGTGAGTAGGAAGGGGAAAGGAAAGTCATGTAGAAGCACAGACCTAGAAAGCCACGTTAAGAAACTCATGTGTGTTCACTGATCTAAGGGTAAACAAAGACCTGAAAGACTGACTGAGAAACACCACAGGACAGTATTTCTGACCATGATCTTTGTGGAAATTCATTACCTACGACATGCCGTAATGTTTGTGCTGGGCTCCAACTTAGGGAGAGCTGCTTTTCATATAAACCCCTTTGACTGGCCCGACTACCATTTCTAAGACTGCACAAGAGATCTGTGAGTAGTGGTGAGAAAGAAAGAGTCCGA
Source organism: Zapornia atra (assembly GCA_013400835.1). Classification (NCBI taxonomy): domain Eukaryota; kingdom Metazoa; phylum Chordata; class Aves; order Gruiformes; family Rallidae; genus Zapornia; species Zapornia atra. Next base: position 96,440 of record VZTU01023562.1, read on the forward strand.
CTGCAGCACTGCCCTGTGGATTTGTAACCACAGCAGGGAAAGTTAGTCTAATAGCAGTATTTACCTTCGTTACTTAGCAAATAACAAACTACTACTGGACAATTATAGTAAAGGTCAGGATCCACTTTCTTTCAGGTTTTTCCCTTTAAAAAACATGCTTATTCTGTGTTTAGCTTCAGTTAAAAAAGGCTTTTCACAAAGCAGTGTAGTGCAGCAAACATTTGGATGTATCAGAGCTTATGATGCTGATTTACAGTAATTGTAAAAGGTAAAGCTTTTTCAGTGGCACTTGCTCAGGTATCCTTCCTACCACCCGGCCCCTGCTTTCATGTGGGTGTGTTATTATAATAATAATACTAACGGTTCATAAAATGGACCTATTTTCATATAAATACTGTCCAAGTGACAATAGGCTTTTATAGCGGGGCTCGGCGGTGGCCAGCGAGCTCTCCGCTGGTGTGTTGTTGCTGCTGCAGGAAATGAAAACAACTTCAGAAGGAGGAAAGATTAAATACAATCAATCCGTCACCGTGCAATAAGTAACAGGCTTTCAGGGTTTTAATGGACTAAATAGTGTAATGTGTTTGGTTTGGTAACCGCAGAGTTTAATCAAGTATTTTTAAATTTTTAAACAGGAAATGGCCTTTTCTCTGAAGGATGTACACATTTGCAGCACATAAATCAGATCCTGAGTCCCAGGATCCTGATCTCATGGTCTTTGCCATGCAATTAACTGTTAACTCTTTTTCTGAAGAAACTCCCAATCATCCCAGGAGTGTAACGTGATTTGATGAGTTGCCATTGTTGTTTTCCCATCATCTTGTTGCGTTCGAGCTCTTGCCTCCACGCTGTTCCCTAAACCATTTTCAGGCTGTGGAATAGCCATGCTCCTCTTTTCCCAGGGTGAGCTTGGGGGGGGGGGG